>JAQGCY010000423.1:0-17950 GCA_034700645.1 Xenylla mediterranea | reverse complement strand
TACTCATGTAAAAGTGTCCCTCTTGAGATATTAAATTCTATTATTTGACTACCGTTAAAGTTTTTACTTCATCATACTTCTTAACCACCCAGGGAAATTACTACATAGACATTACTTTGTGGTTGTATAGCTCACTCACTTCATATGTAAAGAATATTAGAAAACAATGGGCCAGTGTAAAGTAAATTGAATTTGAAAATGTATTTTTTGCAAGGTCCTATACAACCTAAACTAAATCTCAATCCAATTCTATTCTATTTTAAAGAAAATGAAAGGAACAGACGATGCAGAAATGATTAGAAAATCTAAAGCAAACTGTGCTCTACAACCAAGCATTTTTTTTTAAATCACAAACTATGCAAGTGCGTCCCGTCACTTTTCACCAATGCTTTAAAATAAAATCCAACAACATATCCTAAAATCTGTCAAATCAGATGGTAATTTATATTCATACAATGGTTCTGGATTTTAATCCATTTACTGAAATCATTTGGATTGAAATAAAAAAAAATGTTTGGGTTGAAGTTAATGGGATCCATTTTAAAAAATATTTTAAGCAATAAAGACTGATTGCGTCAAAATTTAAATATAATTTGACTTTTCAGAAAATTTTAAGAACTTTTCCAAGTGATGTTTACCTTTAGTTGTACTGGTTCTAATTAATCAGAATGAATAAGCCCTTAATGCAAAATCGCTTTTCTCCCCTGTATATGAGTGCATAGCGTCGAACTTAAATCCTTTGTATGAAAGTTGGATTTGTTCATTAAATTTTTCCAGAGACTGAATGCATAGGATTACCAAAAATTTATAAATAGAAATAAGTGCATAACAATTTTGTTGAGTGTACTTCACCTTTTAGTAAAAAGCTTATCAGTCTCGAAAATTTTAAGATTCTGAAGTAAAAATAATTTGAATGATACCTACGATTTCCTTAAAAATACATCAAAAACTTTGTAAAAGATGATTAAAACTAGGGAGTTAAATCCTTTATGTTTTCATTAATATATTGGAAATAAATTATTAAGTTAGTTAGGCCTTAGTCGCGGTAGTGGTCAAAGGTAAAGAAAAGTGAGAGATTTAGGATCGGATCGTGGTAAAGGTAGGTTTTCCCATCCCCAGTAATCCCTGTAGGACTTGTAATCTTTCTTTTATTCCATCGTCATTAATGGGCTGAATCTTGTTGTAAGATGAAGAGAAGGAACTACTATAAGCCACAATTAAAGAAACCGACGCTACAATTACTTTAACCTCCTGTTGTCAAGCTATAAAGAGTCATTTAAGTTTATTCTTTTCAAACCTAGGTGTCCAAGACTGGTAAATCCTGTCATAGTTTAGGTTTTTCACAAACCTTTCTTTGGGTCGAATCTTTTGAGTATTTAGTCCATTACATGATAGATCTATTGAGTCCTTGTTAAGAAAAAAGTTTTTGTTCACACAGTTGTTTTTCCATAAGAAGACGGCAGAGAGATGAAAATGAAAGAAAGAAAGAGAGATCACAGAGCTCATACAAAAGAAAGTGGAAACAATAGGAAGTCGGAAGTTAGGGTTTTGTCTACATCGTCCTTCCAATTTCAATCCTAAGTTTGAGCTTGATTTTTTTTCCCTTGCTATGCTTGTTTGAAAAGAAACTGGAACAATAACTCACCTGCATGTCTAAATATTAAATAGTCTGAGCATTAGACAACCAACTGAGCTTCTGTCCCTCCTTGGTCCACCTTATTCCAACCTTTTCTTGTGGCTCACTCCAGGAACTAAATCCGATCTCTCACTTCATTATGTTTTACTAATATTTTATGACAAGTTTGACTCTCACGATATTACAATTATCCTAAACTTCAACTTAGGAAATAAATGCCTTCAAAAATGTAATAAAATAAATGATGAAAAAGTTTCCATATCAATATCGTTTAGTTTCGTTCGTATCAACAGTAATTAGTAATTGTCAACAAAAAGGCAATAAACAAATCAAAGCTTACTTTCGCTTCACGTTCACTCACATCACAACGACTTGACACCACAACTCGAACAGTTTTTCCGCACATATTTTGAATTCCGCAGATTGAAAAAGAATTGCGGTTTCTTCTTGAAGAAAAAATTGCAGAATCTGGTTGCTGTTGTCGCAAATCTATCAGATGGTCTGTGAGTGTGACCTGTCACTGTCACCTGTGTCAATCAACTTTCTAGACAAGTGGACCAAAAAATCTTAATTTTATTACCAGAAATTGGTATTTTAAAGACTAAGGTAAGCATTTAATAATAATAATAAGCATAATAATAAAATATTTTATAAATATATCTTAAAATACTTCACGATTTACAATTTTTCCCTTAACTTTATTATAATTCCAATCTCTCACATTCAACTTTTGACCATTTGTAAATTGCATTAAATAAATCAACTTCATCCACATTCAAGGCATCATGGCTCAAGAAATATTTTAGTAGCTCAAAGTTTAAATTAGTAAACTCGATTGCTTGATTAATTCAATTAATGTAGCAGTTTGATATATTTGGACAGCATTTCTTTCATTGGTGTTGGATTTTAAAAATTGTACACATTTTGATATTACATGAGGACAAAAATATTTATCCTGATTTCATTATCTTCCTAGGATCATGGGTAACATTTGTGACTGGATGCGGAGGGGAAGAGTTCATCCGGGTGGGAATACTGATAGGGCAATGATAACTGGACCCGCTCAGGATGTGATGGAGACGTCGGCAGAGCTCCAAGACAAAGCCTTTGACAAGGGGTGGAAAAGAGGTTATCGTGCAAAGGAGAAAGAATTAGAAATTGAAGGTAGGTATATTACTTATTATGTATTGGTGCAGGTTTTTTAGCTGTGCAATTTACATTATAGACTTGATAATTCTACTTTCCACTAAAGGCTATATATAGAGAGAAAAGGCTACTAAAAATCTAGGTTTCCTTCATTTATAAATATATTTATCATATTCATCAACTCATCCCTGTGAATTTGTGTTAGTTATTATTGCCCAACCTTTTCAGTTTCACAGGTTATAGAGTAGAGAACAATACAAGAATAGGATACATGCATAGAAGATTAGTAGTTAAATTCTAGTACCAGCTTAAATTTTGTGGGACTAGAACTAGGAATAAGGCCTAGAGACCTCAGGCAAAATTCATCTTTCTCCTTTTTCGGATAAACAACATTTCATTTGCATTAGTTTCCAGTTTCATCCAGTTCCTAACTTTGAAAAAATGAAAGCCTGGGACATGGGATTACATTCATATTATTATAATTGAATATAGTCAGAGAAAAGAAAGTGAGTTCTTAAAACCTTCCTTTTGCCTAACTTCTACTTCTTCTGATAGTTAAGTAACTGGGAATCTCTGCGATATCATATCAGTCTGTCGTCATTTATTTCAGCCTAGATTCTTTGTTGGAGAAAACTAGTTTTCCTTTAAAATATACCTAATATTAGGATTAGAATTAGATGTTACAAGGAAAACAAATGGTAGGATGCTACTCCAGAGTTTTCATTTTCTTTGCCTTTTTAGTTGTCTTTTTATTCATTGGTTTCCAACTCAATCACATCAATGATACATGTATACCCTTGTTCCTCTTTTCCCAAAATGTCAAAATATGTAGAAGTGAAGAAGGCAGGAAAATTTTGTCCTTTGTCAACCAATTTATCATTCCTACGTATGGACGTATATATTTGTTTTTTCTCATTAGTTCAATTACTGAAGGCATATATAAATACATACACGATACTGCTTGCAAACAACATCCAAAAATAATTCGTTGTTATCCATGAAACAAAACTCAGAAAACAATAAAACTATGGCGTAATGGCAGAATTGAATTCTATTTATATTACAATTTATACAACATTCACAATGCCAAAAATACAGAATATTTTTATATTTTTATACAGAAAAAATGAAGTCCAAGAGGGAAGATAAAGAAGAAAAGAACACTCCGCGTCCTCGTAATAAAACTAAACCAAAATATGTATCAAAATATGACCTGGATTGTCGACAACGACACTACTCATTATGAGTATTTAATTTTTATTCCCAAACCAGTGTCTGGTATTATATCTATTTCTACTAAAAAAATTTATTTACTAATAATAGAAAGGAATAGATGGAAATACAAAGTTTATTAAAAAACTAGTAAATAAACTAGGATTATTATCATATTTACGTACTAAATAACAACTAGGTATTCTTTGAACATGTTATTGTTGTTATTCTAATTTCTACCACTTCTAGAGTAAATGTCACTCGCCATTCAAATTTCATTCATATATATTCTTCCAAGTTGAAAAGAAAACTTCTTTAAATAAAATATGTTTAAGGGGTCCTTGAGTCCTCTTCTTAGTTCTTTAATATAATATTATTTACAAATTTTAACGGGAACTTTAATAATTTGTAACGGGAACTTTAATAATTTGTAACGGGAACTTTAGCAGAAGCTTGAAAATGTTAAAGATATAAAACAACAAAACTTCTGTGTGTGTGTATGGGGAGGAAAGGTTTTGAACCTTGCAACAAAACTAAAATATAACAAATATTCATTCGGATTTCAACTGGATCTTACGTAATAATATTCTAATAATTGTATATTGTGATAAAAGAGTTTCGGAGGTGAGAGTTGAGGATAAATTATTTGGTTTGAATTTTAGAATTTGTAATAACCTCCTTGTAGGGAAACATTGACTTTCTTGAAATCAAAGAGAAACCTATTATTTATCGGTGTCTAAATTACTTTTCAATGTTGTAGAATCTTCATCTCCAACATAAAAGGGTTATAAAGACACCGTAAATAATAAAATGATAAAACAATATACAAAAGAGCATAAATGTCCTATCATTTTACTTTAAGGCTGAAGACTGAAGTATTATTTTGTGTAGGGATGAAACAATGTTGGCTAGACCATATTCTGAATATGGTCCCACCAACATTGTCCCATGATTTCTTCTTCTGGATATTAAAATCGAGCACGAACGTAGACTGCTGAGACGTCATGTTCCCCATAGCCAAGCCTCTTAGCATGCTTGTAGATTTCGTTCGCTGCAGCGGCTAATGGTACTGGTTGGTCATATTGTTGACTCATTGCTATTGCAAGGTTAATATCCTTTTGCATATGTTGTAAAGGAAAATGGGTAGCAAAAGTTGAACTAACAATAGCTGCAACAACATAAAATTAATAGGAATTAGTGAGTTTTTTGATGATTATGTTTAAAACTTACCATTTCCCTTCTCTTTGTAATCCTTGCTCGCCATAGAGGTCAAATTGAGAATATCCATAACAGATTTCTGGTCCAAACCACCACGATCAGCCAATGCCATACCCTCAGCCAATGCAGCAAGGCTAATCCCACGGATCAATTGTAAAACCATGTTCATTTTCGAAGCACTCCCAACATCACCTATTGCAAATTACCAAAATATTACAAAACTATTGATCCCAAATCCAAAAAAAAAAATAACTTTATTTTGCCTTACCAAGATAGAAGGCATGAGTACCCATTGCCTTAAAACAGGATTGACAGTCATTGTAAAGTGAACGGTCTCCAGCTCCCATGATTATGAGCGTACCTAAAACACCATAATCAAATGTTGAAAGGGAGCAATATTAGACATAAGAATGAAGGATTCCATTTTACCTTCCTCGGATTCATTCCGACTTCCTTGAATTGCAGCTTCCAAGTAACGTCCACCTTCTCCTAAGATTGCTTCGGAAATGTCTGTAGATGCCTCAGCATCAAGGCTTGTCATTTCAACATATCCCTTTGATGTGTTGATTTCATTTCGTACACCACAGTTTCCAAAAACTAAATCTCTAGCAGCAACTGGGTCCGAAACACAGGAAAAAGTAATATCTGCTAGCTGAACAACGTCTGAAGGAGTTTGACATTGAGTAGCTCCTTGATCCACAAATGGTAAGCACTGCAAAAACAACATAAATAGACATTCTTGTTACATCAATCATAATTTACTGGTATTTAAAACATTTTTAGTAATTGAAATTAAATGCATTTTGATTGGAAAACCGTGAAATTTATTTTATGAAAATTGAAGCTCAATGTTCAAACTTCAAAGTCGTACTAAATCTGCTGACAAGCATCATCATCATATAATCATAATGTATCATATTGCCAACGCAATTTAATGTCGTCATTCCAGACTATTAATTTGAGGTCAATTAAATTCATTATATTATGAGGGTAATGTTGAGAAATGATGAGAAAAAAAATATACAGAATCCAGATAGATTCCAGCTAACTAAATCTAAAAACTTAATAACATATACATAACATAGACATTTCTAAAGATCTCATCAAATCAAATTCATAATAATACCCTTCATAATAATAAAAATATTATTTATGAAAAGAACCAGAGAGCTGAGTTTTCCACAGTTAGCGAAGCTACAAGCTAAAAGTGAAACTATAAACAAGACCTAGTTTTAATAGAAAATGCAATGCAGTAGTGTAATGTAAAGTGTTCTCAAGTCTCATCCTCATCTCGCTCAGCACGCTATTTTTAATTACACAACTTTGTGTGAAAATCGACCAGGCGCAATGAAAATTTCCTTTGACTACTAAATATAATACTTCTACTCGTTCCTTCTCGTTCTTCTGTCAAACAAAAAGACCAAAACTCGAGTTTTTCTCCTTATGCGCTATTACCTTTATAGATTACACAAGAAACAAGATCTTGTTTCCTAGTAAAGTACGACTATAAAAACTTCCAAACTTCCAATGTAATAGGACACACACACAAGAAGACAAATTCAGAAGAAACACTACAAGAACAAACTAATACAAGGAAGGAAAATCACCATCTTTTTTTTACCTTTGAACCACCTTCAAGGACCCTGAAGAAAAACATGAGCTAAATCCACTCTCCATCCTTTCATATTTCTACAAAAGTAAAAGAACTAAGCCCTAATATAACGACTTTTTCTGTTTTCTCTACATTAAATCAAATGCAGAAGTTCTAGTAGTCTCAGTCAGTCTGGGTTATAAGAAGAAGCAGAAAACAAGGGCAAAATAAATAATAATAATTAGCTTTATCAATAAGTTTAACCTTCAATTCATTTTTCAGAGCATTATAACAATAGAAATAGAAAATCTTTAATGTAGTTGGGAGTTGTAGTAGTTAAGTTTTGAAATTGAATAATATGCAGATTTTAACAAACATCTGAGATTTAACTGAGGCAAGTGAAATGTACTTACTTAATCCATAAAAATAATTAAATGTAAATATTTGCACATTGAGTTTGAGTAGTAGTAGTTAAATTGGCTAATGCAATAAAAGCAAGCACATTGCGTTGCATATGTATTCTTGCCTTCCATTCCATGGTTAAAGTGGTTTGAAAAAATTGATATTGATAAGGCTTTTTTTTATTCTCATACAAGAACTCAAATTCATTTTTGGTTTGTTTTCTAGAGTTGAACAAAAGCTAATAAAGCTTACTGGAAATTAAAAGTGGATCCAAAAAAATAATGTAGGAGAGTTATTAAAAGTTATGTTACGTGATCAGATCTTGAAGTAAAGGCAAAGGGTGGTTATTTTTATTATTATGGTAAGTTAATATGTAGCAATATAGCAGTAGTATAACGCTCATCTATCGAGTCTATTTTCTATTGCATAATAATTTAATAATTATTATACCTACACTTGTACTTGGATCGCAAAAAAAAAGTATAGCTGTAAATTAGTAGCTTGTTATTACTTGTTAATAATAATTTGGGATTAGTTCTATTGTTCTGTTAACATAGCGTTGAAAATGAACCTACGTCGTGGTAATTCCTAAATCAAAATTCTAATTAATTTCCTACTTTAATAATTTATAGAATATGTGGACATTATACCATCAAATCAACAGTTCCTGTGTTGATTAGTGAAATTAAAATGAAGAAACCAAGTCTGGAACTAGGAAATTATAACCAGAAGATATGCATTATTATAACTCTTTCATTACTGAAATTAACCTTAGTAGAATCAGTTCAAAATACTACAAATTACAAAATCAATGCTCAACAACAACAAACAAATTTCACTCATCATGTAGTCAGTTACAAGTGCCCATCGTATTGTAAATGCACTTACGAATCAGACTCTCAACATCTTAAAATCAATTGTCATGAGAGTTCAAATCATCTAGTTCCTAAATTTTTAAGTCTGACTGGAGGGGTACGGAGGTTTGGGATTTCCCATACAATTATCGGAGAAAAATCTATTCAAGAATTGGTTCCTCCGCTCAATTCAGATTCCTTAATTGAAATCAGCTTGCACCATGTTTCTATGCAACCTTTCATATTCCTAAACTCAGACATTATCAAAAAGTCAAAATCTAGTCTTCGAAAACTACGACTTCATGATGTATCAGAGTATGAAACAACATTGCCGAAATCCTGGGATATCAAAAGCTTAATCCCATATTTCTATAGCCTGGAAAAATTAGACAGTCTAACTGTAACAGACTGTTCATCATTAATCTCAACTGTCTTCCTGAATGGACTACCTCAGATGAACCACATTACGCTTTACAACAGCGCTGCAAAAGACCTTCAGCCTACAATGTTCTCCAAATTAAAAACTTTACAATCTCTAAACCTCTCATCCAATCACATAGAGTATGTACCATGGGGAATGTTCAGTGACCTGGGAATGTTAAAAACTTTGGACTTGTCCCAAAACCATATTCAACATCTCCAAGAAGAAATTTTTGTGGGCTTGGGGGAACTTCAGAAGCTTAATGTGAGTAATAACCGAATTAGGTACATTGACACTGAAGTATTCAACCCATTGAAATCAATCCATCTAATTGATTTGAGTGGAAACAATGTAATACAAATGTTCGAGCCTTACTTTCAAGAAAACACTCTTCTTCGGCAATTACTCATGGTCAAAACATGGGCAAAGACAAGTTTTACGGACACATATACTGCCTCAAGATCTCTTATGGAAATGGACAAATTAATTGACACGCTTCAGTCAGTCGAGATATTGGATCTCCGCAATAATGAAATGAAAGTCATTCCAGAAACCCTCACACACTTGCCAAGACTTAAACATGTATACTTAGATGGAAACGATTGGGACTGTAGTTGTCAAGATCGTTGGGTAATAGACTGGATTTCAACAACCAAAGTTCTTATTGATGATACAGATGACACAAGAAACATGTGGTGCAAAAATGAGGGTTCCCAGCACCAGTTTGTTTCTTACATCGACAACCTAAATTGTAATAATTCTCAGATCATTGCAAAAACCCCGAAGAAATACTATGGTCTAATGGGAAAAAGTGTAACAATGGAATGTCATACTCAACGTGGTCATAATGTTACAATTACATGGCAAACCCCACAGAAAGAAAACATAACTTCCTTTATGAATGCCGAGATTACTTATGAGAATTCACACACTCGTGTACTCAAAAATGGAAATTTACTTATTACGAATTTAACTAAGAATGCTTATGGACTTTACATATGCACCGCATCCTACGATGATCTTAACATAGTTCACTATGTCCATCTTGGAATGGATACTTCAATTTTCCTTAGTGTAAAACTAGTCAGTGTGATTGTTGGATGGATTACTAGTTTTGGATTCCTATTCACAGTACTTGTTATTCAATTTGTTCGGATTTTATTAAGCAGGTAAGCCTATGATTCATGGTAAACTATTTAATTTCGCAATGACTAGCACTAGACTAATTTTATGCATTTCTGATTTTATCTAGATGTGGAATCGAATGTCCATCTGTCTCAGCACCAAGACAAACAAGACATGTGAGAAGATTTTTGGAAAGCATGGAGCAGCACAAAAATAGTCAATTGTTGTGGTTAAGGGACAACTATAATATGCAGGTAACTCTTCTATAATTCAAATGATTGGATTTGTGCTAATTAATATTATGTTCAGGCTAAAAGGATCAAGGATAATTGCATGGCACAAATGGAACGCATCCGTGATAGTTATGCAACCCAAAGTAAAAATTTATCAGATATGCGAGAGTATGGTGCTCAGCAGCTCCAGTCGGAGGTATGCATTCAGTATTTATAAAAATCGTAACTTAGAATTAAATCTTATATTTATAATTCGAATTTCAGATAAGAAGAGTTTCACATTACTCAACCCACCAATTATGCCGAGTTCGTGAGAATTATTTGTTTCAGCGAAATCGAGTTGGTAAATTTAGCAGCCATCAACTATTCAAACTTCGAGAAACTTACAAATGGCAAGCTCAAACCTTAAGCAAAATCCTGGAAAATCTTCCTAATTTTGACGCCTGCAGAGGAATTGCAACATGCGGGAGAACTGACTCAATTTACATGGATAATTTAACTCAGTTTGGTCAAGGTGAAGTAGTGCTAAACCCAGATCAACTTGATACGATTACTAGAATGGGAAGTATTCAAGATCATTTGTCTCTGACGTTTCCGTCGGAGCTGAGCACGTTATTACTTCCAATGGAAAAGGCTTATGAGGTGGAGGTATTTACCTCTCCAAATAACAGTTTGCTTGATGATGAAAAATCTTCGGATAATTATACAAGTAATTGTATGATTGATAATGGTAATGCTTTGACACTGGATTCAGAGAAACCCAGTTCGAGTTCTTCATACTCTGAGGAAAATGTGTAATATTCTTTAAAATTTAAAACTGTTTGTGATCATTTAACAGTATTTTAGCTAATTAAAGAAAATAATAATTTCACTTTTTGGTAGTTATCAGAAAACAGAATAAAACCTAATTGAAATTTTGTTGTAAAATACCCATCATGTAACTAAACTTATTACCAACGCATCAATCAAACAAACTACGGAAGAATGAGTGTGCATTGTCTATGAAAGTATAGCTTAATAAAAATGATTTAGTTTACCTTTGAAGGAGTTCGATTCCAAACCACAACCTTATGTCCCGATTGAAGGATATTTCGTGCAATTCCAGCCCCCATGATACCCAAGCCAAGAAACCCAAAGGTCAATTCAGATGGAGTGATTTGCTTACTTTTTAATGTTTGGCTTTGTTCACTAATGTCCAAGGTTCGTTGATCATCCTTTAAAAAAATAGAAAGGGATTATTTGTCTTTAAGAACCAAGACAATGGCTTCTTGTTTGGAAGTTTAACTTACCACATGAGCTACATTCGCTACGTTTGGACGATTTAGCAAATTCCCAATGGACGTGTTTTTTCGTGGATAGTGATTTGGAGTGGTTGTTTCATCCGTAATGTCCACGACTGGAATAGACTCTTCCTCACTCTCAGCTTCTGCTCTTACTTCCGGTTTGTTGGGAGTTGGACCAGTGGTACGACGAACTTTCTTTGGGACCACTGGAGCTGGTGATTCACTTTCTCCATTCTCTTCAGTTGACAGAGACTTCTTCTTACGACCACGTCGTTCTCGCTAAATTCATTGTCATTGATATCAAAATCATAAATGAGTAACAAAATCACGAAAGAACTAGTATGAATTAACCTAGGTACTTACCTTTGGTGTTGCCTCAGTTCCACTACCAATATCCACTGACATATCAGCACCCTTGCCATACATTGCCTCATCATCTGAAGTATAGTCATTGACAATCTCTCCAGCTTCTAATTTAGTCTTATAATCCTCGATTGCAACAACTGCCTCCTTGAATTGGGCATTTTTGGATCCTGTAGCAAGTTTGGATTTATGCGTTTCGTAATCTTGAACGTTCTGCTCTTCAATCCAAGCATAATTATTGGAACCAAAGAAATAAATGCACTTGACTTTGGAGTTTTTAGGTTTCTTAGTGAGGGTTGATGGGGGTTTGTCAACCTAATGAAACAAATCAATCAATCATAAGCATTAGTTTAATCATCTTATCATCCATAAATAAATGAATATGAAGCCCTTATCTTACTCGTCCCGGCCATGGTGAGAATCCCTTCATCTTTGCCCTGTGGAACCATAATCAAAAGGTACAATTAATTAATTAGGTTCTTATAGACTTATTAATTATTATAATAATTATAGCCCAGCTGTGGAAAGTGCGGGAGAATAATACATAGAGTGAGTGGGGGTTAAAGAAACCATAAAATCCTACTTACCAAACCAGTGAGCCGAGGGGTAAGGAGCTACCCATACTGTCTGACATTTGATGTAGGACGGGGCCTTGAGAAGGTCAGTGATTATTGATTGGGGCACTGGGGCAAATAGTAATAGAAACTTGATTGGGGATTTTTGGTTTTTTCGGTTGATGTTGGACGAGACGGCTTTGGCTTTGAATTCAACACCAATAATTCCAAGTCCAACCAAACACAAGCAATAGCAAATGCAAAGAAAAAAAAAACCAAACCAAACCAAAAAAACTGAGTGGATTAGGATTGTAAAGGCCGGCCTAGTGGTGGAATGGAGCAAGTCCAATATTTGTAAAATTGTGCCGAGGAAAATGGAATGAAAATGGAAAAGCGAAGCCTCTCTCTCTTCTCATCCTATGCAATGCAATCTCAATGCAATGCAATGCTTCTCCCTGTCAAATGAATACAATACAATAGAATAGAAGCCAAGGAGGAGGTGGAAGGAAATGCTAAATGCTTTTTTGTGTACTACTACATCTACAATCTACATACATATTTCCTAATGGAATCCATGTTGCCAATGTCTCTGGGACACGGACAATGGACATTATGGACACGAAATACGAATTACCGCGAAGCAAAAGGACCGGGACTTGGACTCGACTCAATGTTTTCTCTATTATTATCCAACAGAAGAGCCCTTTGCCTTCCCTTAACTTAACCCTTTCTTTTTCTTCATTCCCACACAATAATATTATTGTGTTGATGATGCACTGCACGCATCGCACAGTGCACACTCCAGGACCGGCTGCGGCTCTGACGCTCCGCTCCGTTTCCGCTCCATCCAGAACCAGAGCACAACAGGTAGATTTCTGGAAACTCAAATTCCAAATATGTATGTATGTGGTGTCTGATGAGGTGGACTATTGTTATTCTTATCCCGGATTAAGGGACTAATTGATTGAGCTGGCTTGGCTATTGAACAAGAGGTAAGAAACCCATTTATCCCAATAATAATTGCTCCAAAGTTGGGGTTTCGTTGCCGCCTTCCCCATCTGATTTTAAAAATGTTGGCCGAAGCGGAAGCTAGAACTTCCTTATTTCTATTGGGTCTTTGATTCCTATGTTAGTTAATTATCAAGTATAGTATAATAGATTATGGCATGGCAAGCTTAGATTAATACATATGTATGTAACCATAAAGTACCCTTCCCCTTCCTGAATTTTAAAGAAATGTTGTTCCACCTGGGGAGGATACATCGGTACGAACATCTTCGCTTGATATTTTGCTTCATTTATTTTCTAAACTGTCTATAAAAACATCAAGTGATGCTCTGAGTCACGTTATATGCACTTTGCATCGGTTAGGTTATAATGGTCACAAAATTTTAGAAAGTTAGGTTCAAAGGTTGAAGCGAACCATCTTTATATTCCATTTTCCAACTCCAACATCAACATGACGCCAGCATTAGGTTTTTAGGATCCAAACGCTTCCATACAATTTCAAGGTTTATAAATAAAAACTCTTCGGAGTATAAAAAAAGCTCAATTAATCGAATGCGACAACTTTTAATGGCAAATTTTTCTTAAAATCCAACAATATCGACACAATTTCGTGTTCGGATCTTTCATTTCCGGAGTTTTTACAATGACTGCCATTTTCGATGATAGTTCGTAAGTTGGGCCGTTTTTGTGAGTAACTTTGTAAGGGATTAATTTTCTCTGACAATAAGTATATGCTATGCTTCCACTGTAACCCGGTATGGTACGAACGAAGGGTACATGTAAATTATTAATATTATTATTTAAAACAAGAGAGCTTAGAAACAGAAGTCCGCCATTAGAGATGGAGATGATGCACAGGAGGAAAACGAAAAGTGCTTGAGTCCTTCCATTTTAATTTATATCTGCATAATTTATTATTTATATCCAAACAAACCAGAGTGAGTGAGCGTCATTCCATTTCATATTCCTTAAAGTCTTAAACTCGTAGTCGCAATTCCAATTCCTAATTTCTGAATTGAATCTAATTCTAGCATTCGTATTTGCATCGTTTTTCATTTAGGAATAATTTCTTGTCCTGGACTAGACAAAGAGATTGATTAATTATTATGCCCATTGCGGTGTGATTTTAGAATTTATTAGACTAATGTAGATAAGATGGATCCTCGAATTGGTTTAAACGTGTTATTGCCATTTATTAGTTAAGACAGAAGAACTAATATTAAATATGCGAGATGATTAAATTATTTAGTATTATTATTATAAGTCAATGAACAATTGCATAAGATAATAGGAAATCAAATGAATGAAGTAATGATTTAATACACCCCTACTACTTTCCAACTGGAACTGTCAAAATACGTACATGTTACACTACGAAATAAAAGTGTAAAACTCACGTCAGCACATTTTTAATTTTGATTTATTATTGTCATTTTCTTAATTGACAATGATAGTTTGAATGAAAACTAAAAAATATAATCTATTGTATGTGAGGCGATTGATATTTATTTTTTTGGATTATTATTCAAGTAACAATTTTCTATGTTCAATATTAAACTCTGATTTTATCTATACCGATGAATGGCGATAGAAAGGCAAATTGAGATCATTAAATTAAATATCATAATCATAAATATAAAACAGGAATAAGGAATGCTAGCAAATTTATCAAAACTGTTCAACTTAATAAAGCTTACCAGGAATAAGTCCATTAGACTTCATTAGGGTAAAAATGCATCTTAAATAGCAATAAATGAATTATATAAAAACTTTAAACCTTGACAGAGTTTAATGAAAACGAAATAATAAGATTTATCTTAGTGAATGTTTTATGTCCTCCCCGAATTCATTGTCCATGTTTATTCGCTGAGTGTGAGTCTACACATCACATCCTTCGTCAAAAAATGCTATTGTATATTTCTAATTAAAAATTTTATTGCCATAAATTCCATAAGTAAAATTTAAGCTTTCATCGTTTCGTTTCATCTGGCTGCATTTAGGAGAAAAAAAATAACCATGTACTATGTACATTTTTGTTTTAACTTCGAATTTCCAAGTCAGATTTTCTTATGTTTTTGCATTTTAATCTTTTAGTTTTTTTTTTAAATCATGTTATTTTTTTTTTGGATTAGAAATTCCCAGATGTATGTGTACCTTATTGTTGGATTAAATTAAAGTTTAAGAACAAGAACAACATATACTAATACAATACTTTACATTTACATAACACCGGCATAAATGCATAAACAATATTTTCCTTTTCTTAAAGTTTTTTGATTAATATTTCGCAATTGAGTTGGGACGCAACTTTCCGTAACTCCGTAATTCCGTACCTCTTCCAAGTTACAAATACATTTTTGGACTTTATTGTCTTCCTTCATTTTTCTTATGCTTTTATCAATATTTTTACATTTTTAGTTGTAAGATTTTTTTTATGATGCTTCAAAAAGAGTGAGACAAGGAGAAGAGAACAGGTAAAGTTCATGTTCAATTTCATGGTTTTAAAAATGTCATCGTCAACTATATGTACTTGTACTTGTTGAATATGAACCACCAAGAATAAAAAAAAATACAATAGAATAATACAATGCAATATTTCCCATTTTTTGTGTTGGATTTTTTTTTATAACTTGTTCATTTTCATTGGATTGTGTATGTGGTGCTTTAGGCTGTCTCCAAGTCCAAACTACTTTATTATTACTCTCTTATTCGACTTATTCCTATTCCTAGTACTGACTGAGTCAATTCTTTTATATTTTACCAAGTACCACCAGACTAGTAGTGCATAATAATTGAAGGAAGGGAATAGAATAGCATTTTACAAGAAAGTCTACTACTGAATGTTGTGAATACTGACTGACAATTGTTTCAGTTTGGATTATTACTTAAAATATAGATCCATGAGATGGGGTTCCTCATCTTCTAGTTTAATAGTACTAGGTTAAACTAACCAAAAAAAAATATAATAATATGTACATTAGGTTGAACTCTCTCTTACACACTCAAACTTCAGAGACAAACCTTTTTAATCATCCAAATGGGTTATGTAGTCGGGGGATTTATGTCTGCCTGTTGCGGTGATGATAACAATTGTTTGCAGTAAAATAAGGTTCAATGGTTCGGCTTTAAAATTATGCAAGATTGGTCGAATTTGGGCATATGCACGGTATATATATTAATTTGTACTGGAGAAAGTGAAAGTATCTGGCCAATTTGTTAATAATACAGAATATATGCTATTTCCGGTCCGGTTTTAACGTGCAAATCAAGCTAGCTGTAAGAAACCGCTGAGGACGCCTGACCGGACTTTCTCCGGAGAAAGTTACCACAATGGAGCAAATAGGCCGCACTTGGAACTTGGAAGGTTTTTAAGCCTCAGAAGAGGTCAAAGAGCATTGGAGAGATAAAAACCATTGTTAGGTCCTCTTTAGCATATTTCATTTCAAAAATTTTGATTTCAAAGTAAATTATCGAGTCCTTGTCTGCGTTTAATTTGATTTGGCCTAGCAGTGGGATAAGTGGGCTAAATCAAGGCAATCGAGCAAAAGTAAGGAAGCTAATGAAAGTGTTTATTTATATGTGTGGAGACAGACTTAAGATGAAGATGAAGAAGAGGAAAAGAACTACTAAAATACTGAAATACTGAAAATAGTGAAATAAGAAGAATAGGAAGGAAGGAATAAGATAGAATAGAGATGTGATGTGAAGATGTGATCATTTTCATGTTCTTCTTCTTCTATTTCTATGATGATGATGATGTGAATTGTGAGGAGATGGAGATGAAGAAGAGGAAAAAGAGAGCGAGAGGTGTAGAGATGTAGAATTTTGTAGATGTAGAAGTAGAAAACTTGACTTGAGCACAACATAACATAATAAAATGAATAGAAATCCTTCCAAAAAAAAAAGAAGCAAAGCTAAAAGCATAAGCAATCCAATCCAATCCACCAACCTTTAGGTTTTTTATACTTACTTACTTACTTACTTTACCATTTTTACCATCATGTATCCACTTCCCAAATTTCCCATCATATAATAAGAATATAATATTAAAAATTCAATGTAATAGCAATAGCAAAAAAAGTATCCAAAAAATCCTCATCTTCAATCTTCAAATCTTCAATGGAATTCAATTGAGAATTGAACAGGACTAAAAACTAAACTAAACTCCTGTAAAAGTAAAGCTGTAAAACGTATCCTATCCTTCCTTATCCTCTGAATAATATTTCGTTATAATAAATTTATAATAAAAAAAAAACCCAACTAAACTAAACTAAACTAAAGAAGCAAAAGTGGTCGTACTTAACTAACTAACTAAACATACTACAAAACTCTACATCATCATCATCAAATCAACATCATCATCATTCAACATTCAACCTTACTTTACTAATACATTTTACATTTACATTTAATCATAATAGGTACATTTACATTAGGTATTAGGATTACCTTACTTACAATTTACATTTAAACAAAAAAAAAATCAGGTCCACAAAACAATTCCCCATACATACAAACTATACATTAAACATTATATACATTGAATCCACTGTGCAGTTTTATGCAGTGCTGTGCTCCACAGTCAAATTATATCTACACACACATACATACATTGGTGCACTAGGCAAATGGGAATTGTAAAAATTGTACTATTATTAATAATACAATACAATTAAAAAACCAAACCAAACCATCAAAAAAAAATCAAAGAATATTGAAATATTGAAAAGAAGCATAAGAAGAAAACTTATCCAAATCCAACTTTTCTAGCATTGAAATTGAATTGATTAAGCAAAAAGGAAGGAAGGAAAAGGAACATACAGAATAATTAGAAGACTGAAATGAAAAAATTATAAAACTAATAATAATAATATAATCCAAGCCAATATTATTATTATTATTAT
>JAQGCY010000422.1:0-17967 GCA_034700645.1 Xenylla mediterranea | reverse complement strand
ATTTTATGGCATTTTACATGCGCATTTTATACAAAGCTTCGCATTTCATCTAGCCGTATCTTGCTTCCGGCTGGTTATCATATTATATTGCATTAATTATCATGTATACTTCCGATTTCAAGGTATTGGGTCAATGGAACATTCATGAAATCATAAGCTCATCAAATTATGATCCAGACGAACCATTAAATTGTATTGAAGATACTTTCAGCTGTGCTAATTGCACAACAGACTTCACTCTACCTTTAGAATTCCAAGTAGATATTTATGGAATAAAGGCTAACTCTGGAATAGTGTATCGAAATAATGCAAGAGTATTAGCAAATAATACAGATAAACCTCATACATGGATTTTAGATTTTGGAACAAGTTAGAGCTTTAATTTTATATTTGTTTGATGCAAAAAAAATAATTTGATTTTGAGATTATTTCAGCTACAATACGAAGTGAGCTCTTGTATGGAAGCGATCAAGATTACAATGTTTTGTTGGAGTGTACAAATAATGAAAATGGATTCTTAGAGTTTTATAAGGCTCTTCTAATGTCAAGATCTAAAGAAACTATTTCAGAATCAGTCGTTTCAGATATCAAGTCAAAATTGGAAGAATATGGAATTGACACAACAAATTGTCAAAAAGTTTTCCATGATGAATTTAGCTGCACGCCAATTCCTAATCCCAATACATCTTTTTGAGAACAAGTAATAACGAGATTGGGGAAACGATTATTTTCTATCATTGTTAGTTTTTATCTATATTTTACCTCATAAACTAAAATCACATTTAAAAAATTAACTTAGAGTTGCTAGATTCAATGATAAAATGTATGTTTACCTAGTATAAGAAAAACAATCGTGTAAAATAAAAAGAAATATATTTTTCAATATAATGATATATGAATGAATGGGACTCATAATTCTGTTTACTCTAATTCAAAACGGGTTAAATCAAAGAACCTTACCTTGCCCATAAAATATTTGGGAAAGATTCGGTATTTCAAGGACAATGTTGTTCTTTTAAAATGTAATACAATCTTCAAAAGATTTAAAAATTGTTATGATCATATTTCAAATAGATTAAGCCAAACGAAAGCATTTTTATATATTTTTATTATTGAAAACAAAATTTTCATGTCACATCAATTTTTTTGCTCGGAGAAGCTGCACAGTCGAGTCAAGCAACTCAAAATTAATAAATCTTACAAAGTCCGAGTATTCCAATAAAATTTTAAAAAATTTAAAAAGGTTCAAGTTATTTTTGTGCATACAAAGTCCAAAGTCTAATAAGCATTCATTATTTTGTGAAAATAATGGAAAAAGTAACAAACAATGTGGGTCTTGGAACCAAGCTCTCATGCATTCTATTCATCTTTCTGTTTCTCAACGACACATCCAATTTCTGTGAATGTATGGAACAAGGGACGGCAAGGTATTTTAAACATTTTGTTAGTAAATTTATTGCAAAATTAAAAACAAATTTTTTTTATAGGAACTTGCCAGAATCAATGAAGCAAAAGGTTTTTCAAGATAACCATGAATTTCTAGGAGTGAACATCACCCCTAGTGGTCAAATTCCCAGATTCACCATGATTCCACAAAACCCAAACATTACTCCTGTTGGAAATTCAGACGCACAGTTGGTACCAGTCAGTTTGAATATTCTAAGTTGATTTAATTAAATTATTCTATGTTCATGAGTTCACTCATATTTTACTCTTAGGTTCCAAAAGATGAAGGGCGAACTTTCGGGATTTTGTACGATCTAGTCTCCACTCTTGTTTGGTCATTATTTATGTTGAATGGTATCGTTTTGATTATAGCTGTGGACTACTTGATTTATGTTGCTGTTTCAGAAAGTTATGCAAAGCGAACTCAACGTCATCGTAGAAGTGTTGAGGTAAGGAAAGATTCAATAAATTGTGTAGATTTAGCTTCAGTTAGCTTGAGTCCTTTTAACCATGTCATCAATTTATTCTTTTATTCTTATTTACAGGAAAGTGCTATTGACCACATAGCGTCAAGAGTTTTTTCCGCTATTGGCTAAAGCTAATAAACAAATTAACACTCTAATGGGATCTCCAATAAAACTAACTTGAGTGGAATAAAGGAAATCATGTTGCATAAGTTAAAATAATAATAACAAATTCAACTTAAAAAACTTTAATGACATTTTTTCTTAGATATTGCAATGTACAGTCGATTAGCAAGTTGTAACGTTTATATTTTTACACATTGGACTTTGTTTTACATATAACAAACAAACAGAATAAATAAATAAATAAATTACAACCAACTTAATCATAGCTGTACAGACCGGTGTATATTATATTTGAAAAAGATCAAACTTGGCATCCAAATATGGATTTGACAAATTCATACTCTCGAGTATTTCTTTGTTAGTTTACTTTAGAGTATATAAATGAAGGCTCTCTACTTCTAGAAGCGTGGTTTGTCAATGGGACCAAAGGAAAAGTTATAAATAAGGTTTGAAAGACATTGAAATGTTGACATTTTCCTTGATTTTCGAACAATTTCACATTCTGCCATTCCATTTGTTTTGCTATCCGGAAGAATACAACAAGAAACATGAGTTTTAATCCATTTTCCACCTGTTGCACCAGTCCGAACTGTTTCTTCCAATTTCTTCAACCAGTCTCCTTCTAGAGCCAGTGCTACATGAGTGCTAATGTTTTGCAAAACCGAATTCTCGCTGCTACGTCGGTTTGGTTCTTTAATGCTATTTCCTGTTTTCCAGAAGCTGAATATGCTTTGAGGAATCAAGCCAAGGGCATACCCTATGAGAACCCATCCCACTATAACTGAACTAATGAATAATCCATATGCTATGGTTTTGACCCACGTAGTTGTTGCTGGATGGTTCAGTTCATAATCAACATAGGTAGACAAAACCCGATTGAACGGTCCAGGCGATTGGAGATTGTTGTTTGGCATTTGTGTAAAGTATTGGTGATTCCAGTTAGATTCACTTGGGGGTCCAATATTAAACGAATTATTCGTTCCGAAATAATTCCTATTGGTCTGATATTTCTAGGAATAAAATTATCCATTGACCTCATATAATATTGCAATTTGTTTTAAAATGTAAAATTTACCTGCATTTCATCAGGACTTTGATGTCCTAAGGTTGAAACTTTAGGAATTCCGTACTGAACCCATGCTTCACTTATCGCTTTATCGAGATATGCATCCTTAATTGACTCCGAGTATTGTTTCTCGCTTAATATAATATCTTTTCTTGGAATTGGCATCGGAATCGGAGTTAGATTTACTCCACTCTGATAAACAGGTTGCTGTGAATTGACATAAACAGGCATTCGTTGGAGATGTGGTGACAATGATGGATGATTTTCAGTTTGATTAACACGATTTATCTGATCTCCTCCCATTGTCTGAATGAATTTAAAATATCAAGATTACTACTATATAAAACGCATCAAAAAATTGTTTTATTTTACTTACAGTTCCAATATGTTCCTTTTCTGGGTTTATTTTTTGAGAATAAACAATGTATGTATTAGTCCGGGAATGTTTTGTAACTTTGCTTCCGGAAGTGGTTGACTTATCACTGTCCATACTCCTTCGTCTTCTTCTGGGTCCTCTAAAGGGTTCATTTATTTGACCCAGTTGTAGGACGTCTCCGTCAATTAATCCTGATCTTCCCCTATTTGAACTCCCGATGGAATTTTTTTCGCCAAATAATTGCATGCTTTTGTAGGATTTGTAATATTTGTTATAAGGTCGATGAGAAGAAAAAATTGAGGAAACAGAAAAACTTCCACTGTAATTTTTATTCTTTGAAACGGTTTCAAGTTGTCCATCACTAAAATCTGAATGCGTAAAAGAAGATTGGGGAATAAATTTGATTGATACTGGTGGATTTTCTGGTAAATTTTGTGATATTGGAGAAATATTTTGCTCGGGTGTTGAAATAACGATTGGAACGAATAATTGCAGAAAAACTAACACTCCGGTAATTTTCATTCTTATCGTGTTAATTTTTTTATTACATGCCAGTTCAAATTTTATTAATAAAAAATGCTTTGTAAAACCAGGGTCTACTGAAACGATTGCAAAGTAGGAAGAAATTTTAGGGAATACAAAGTTATAAAACAATTGTGACGAGTCTATGGAATGTTTTCAGTAACCCTTGGCAAAGGCAGCCAGGTAAACATAGTCTTAACACTTAAGGCTACCTACCTAACCCTTAGTAATATTTAAGCAAGCAATACTTTCATCAGATTCATTTTACCTGATCCATTGTTGAAATTGAACAAGTATACCTGGAAAGAAATTTTCTGGATTGTTTGGGTTTAATCCGTTTTAAGTGTCTTATTTTTCAAGGTGAGAGAGAAATAAAGCCTTAATGTTTGAGATTAAGTCCCTTAAAAGATTTCGAGGCCTTCACTTTGAGGAATGTCCTTCAATCCAACGAAACTCTTATTACAATTCAATACAACGAAAATCGAAACATATAATACTTTTTGTTTCAAATTGAATTGTTTATAATGAGGGTCATGGTCAAGATAAGGTACTTCCATAAACCCAATCTCCTCATTATTTTAGCACAATTATTATCGCCTCTATCTGAATGTATGAGATTTATCACATTATTAGCTGTCATTATGATTTTTTGCATATTCTTCAGTTCAGGATTCGGAATTAAACGGAATAATGCAAGATATAATTGAATACTTGAAAATATTAATAATGAATTGAATTTAAAAGTATTAGTATTACACTAATATAGAAGAAAAATTAACCATCAATATCATCCAATTTTTCATCGACTATCTCGAATTCTAGATAGATTGTAGTTGCAGATGCTGCAAAACAGAAATGTTTAGAACAGTAGACCAAAGCTTTCATTTTTAAAAAATAAAGCTTTTAGAAGGCAAAGGACGCTAAAGATTTTTTTTTACATTGCAAGACATTGACATCTTGCATCTAAATCGGATAAAATAAATCTTTTCTGTTTTTATTTTACATTATTTACACGTGCTTTGGAGTAGATTTTCCTTTTAAGTTTAAATTAAAACGGAAGATATATAAAAGAAAATAATAATTTAGATTAGCCGTAAAAAAGTCTGTTCTGCATCTGCTCCACTTCCACATACGAGTTGCCAGTCATCAATCAATCAATGGAAATTAATAGATATACGTTAATGCTACGCTGGAAAAACAAAAATCACTACATTTTAATTTTAAAATGTCAAATGCAATCAAATACCAGTTCGGAAAGGTATGAGTTTGATTTGTCCTATTTTCCAATTGTTTAATGGGCTTAATTAAGGTACACGTTTAGCTAACTGTGTTGTAAACCATGTAATAACGTTTGTTTGTGATTTCTAGATTGATTGCAACAATTCCTATTGGCAATGATACAGATTTCTATATATGAATGAGCACCTGGACATGGCAATAAAATCCGATTGTAAACGTTACTTCTGAATCTAAGTTCTGCTTAAATTCCGGTCTGCACTGTATCAGTATTATATTATGGACATGGAAAACCAAGACAAGGTCAAACGAGTAGTTCTATGTAATAATCGGGATGGGTTCAAAAGACCTTATTCACATCTGTATTCATGGGGGAATAGTTTTAACAAACACAATCGTTACCATTACCAGCCCAGATGGAAGGGCAATTGGTCAAATCACAATAATTTTCATTACCGTCGGCGGCGACACAATAATAATTCCTTCTATCATGATCGTCCATATAATAATAATTCAAAAAATTCTTACAATGGAAGTCGAGGCACAGACTGGAAAAGTAATGCTTATGCAATGAATCTCAATCGCTCCAATAACGCTATACAAGAAAATGTCGTGTCAACTTCTAGTCCTAGCACCCCTTCCTCTGATAAATATGAAGGGAAGGTTGAACGAAAAACAATTTTCAATGACCAAAATTACGATGATCATGATGAAGAAGATGATATGGACGATGCTTCTACAACTATTTCTGAAAATGAAGTTAAAGATTTATTAGGGATTAGTTCTACCAGTTCATCAGTAAAACATGAGTCTATTGAAAGCTCAGATGATGAATCTAGCTATAAGACTGAGGATGATGAAACATGGGAGCCACAGCAAACAAAGACTACTTCTTCGTCTTCCACTGCTTCTTGTTCTACATTCCAAAAATCCGATAGCATCCCAAAGAAAACTTCTGAAAATTATTCCGGATTTATGGATATTGATCTAGATGAAACCTCTTCACAAATCTCAGTTGCCAGTGAGTCCATACTCACGAGTTTATATAAATCCAAAAATATTGATCATCAACTTTACGATGAAATGACAGTATTGGTCCGAGATCAACTTCGGCGTGAAGTAGAAAAGATCTCTACATCGAAATCCAATAAAACTACATTTGCCTCATTGGAGCATGTAGATATCCGACAAAAGGTTCGAGGATTAATGGATGAATGTTTTCGTCAGAAGATGGTCATTATGCTTTCTAAGGATCCAGAAGAGCAATTGGGAAACATATTTAATCAGACATTGAGACTTAAATTACATGAAGTTATGGAATCTGAAAAAGATCTTAAAATTACTCCTCCAGATATTGGAATTAAATATGAATTAAAGTGCTTGATGATTGACAACTTTAAAGAAACTACAAGAATCATATTCTTAGAATTGAAGGAAGATGAACTAAAGGAATTAGAACCAAGTTCAAATCACATTTTGCAAACAAGTTTGAAACAGGAGTTCGTAGAACTCAAAATTATTGAATCTCGAATTAAGAAAATTTATACACGTAGAATTGAATTCATCAACAAACAAATTGAAAAAGGGGTTCATGTTCTAAGGCATAAATTAATGGAAGTAATTGACTCATTTATGTTTACTACAATAACTTCAACCCTATCAAGTATGATCAGTCGAATTCTTAGATTAACAAATAGGAATCTCAAAAATACTTCAAAATCAAATCCAACTAAATTATCAACAACAAGCCCAGTTGTCAGTCATTCTTTTTGAAAATTGAAATATCTAACTCTAGTCCATTATAAAATTTCTTAATTATAATTTAGCTTAATTTTTCGTTTTCACTAATACAATTTTTGATATTGATTAAAAATTTATTCCATCATTTTTTCATGATCATAAATTATATATTTGCTAATTTTAATTACTTGCACACACTTTAATATTCTCTTCAGAGTTAAAAATTCTTACATAATTACATATATGGTAATGGTTCATCGATTAATGCCATCAAATCAATCCAAAACCTAATCTCGAAACCCAGTAGGTGGTGGAATAATATTGTCTTGCATGTAGTTCCTATAGATGTCCATTTTGTAAGAGTATGGTAAATCGTTAGGGCTTAAAGTGGATGGTAGCAAGTTATTATCCTTGTAGTTTAAATTACTAGGAAATTCCTCTTGGAGCCTTGACCGAGTAGGAAGACTCTTCTTCGCTGCCGCACTATAGATTGTGGTTGCAGATTGTTCAATGCCATCAAAATCCCTGATTGTATATGACCTAAAGAAGAAATTTGAAATTAGTTTCAGGGCAAAATTGTCTTATGGTGTAATCTAATTGGTATAATATACATTTGCGGAGCTCCGATGTTGAATTTATCGTAGTAATTCAAACGATCCCTTGGAATTTCAAAACTTGGTTGGATTTTTTCATAATTGTACAAGTACTTAAAATCTTCATCATCATACTGAAACAAATAAAATAGTCTACTTTATAATCAAAGGTAAGAGTTTAAGAAAGAAGATCGACTTACGGCGTCCTTTCGTTTCACTGAATTTGTATCTAGTTTCATTTTAATTGCACGAGCATTTTTGGATTCTTTTGAAAAAATAAGAAGCGGAGACCGCTTTCGACCATATTGGACACATTTGAAATGTTTATCAAAATTTGAAGCAACGACATAATTGTTATACATTTCGAGCTGAGAAGGATGCTTTATTTTTGCTCCATCCAATGTGTAAAGGGCATTTGCGTATCCTACGGGATACTTGATTCTTTCTTGGAGAACCTCAATTAATGCTCCCATATTCCTTCTTCGATTTGGTGGAATATGGATAAGAGTTGGAGACTGGTTTTCAACTCCATTTCGATAGACATAAATATTGACTGCATGCCCAATCCTCCATTCCAAGTCTTCCATATATCTTGACCTCATTGTTCTATTATAAGGCTTATATTTTACTTCAGTAGAATGCTGCGCACATTTGGCCAAGGATTCTGTTGGTCCCTGCCTTGATTTAGAATATCGAAAAAATAAGTCCGTTGAAGGCTCCACTTCCCTAATTAGATGTTTGGATTCTCGTGAAAGGGTTCGAGAACGAGCTCTGAAGTTAAGCTTTCCAGTTTTTGGTTTCAAGGATCCTTTTCCAGGATTTGTTCCAACAGATCGAAGAGTAGTTGCAACCGATCTTACAGAATCTATTTCATCTCCAAGAAAAGGTTTGGATTTTACTAGATTTCTTGAAGGTGAAGCCCCTTGACGGCTTGGCTTTCTTTGACAGGCTAGCTTGCAATGTTTCAATTTGGATTCCTCTTCTTCAGTCATAGTAGTTCCACTTTGGTCCATGGGAGCATATTTAATTCTGTTGACAAAATGAAACTCTTCTCGAGATATGGCAGAACCCAACAGTTTTCTTCTTCCAGTCCTTTTACTTTTTACGCTCTTAATAGGTCTTTGATTATCAAGTTCTTTTATTCTTGTCTTTAAACTTTCCTGTGTTAATTCTTGTACTGGAAAGTTGCGATTGTTTCCATTACTCTTAGACATATATGCAGCGGACCGCAAATTTCTGTTCTCGTCAACCAGATCATCTGCATTTGGTGATTGATTTCTTGACTTTGTCTTGCGAAATACCTCAATCACTGGTGGTCCAAAGGTCCCTTTATCACTTATTCGGTTCTGAGTGGAACATTTACTCTGGCAATTGTTTGCTTGAGTACGGGCTTGGCACCCAGGCTGAGGAACATTCGTGAATTTTGGTCCATCCGATTTTTTACTTGGGAAGTACAATGTTTTGAAGGAGTGAGTAGATGAATTATATCTTGTCGTTTGCTTGGCATTTTTGGATTGAAGAACATTTGGCACTGTGCGTTCAAATGTTCTTTGTTCATAAACTTTAAGTGATGGGCTTGGTGATTCAAGAAGGATTGGTTTAATCTGTCTGAACTGATGCTCTTTATTTGGTTGTGGACGGTAGTTTGAATTGAGAAGTATTGAACCCGAAGCTGACTCCTCAAATGAGGCTTCCGATTCACTTGTCCCAATCAAAGTTGAATACCCCATATTTTCAGAGGAGCTTGACATTGTTAGATGAGTTGCTTTTGATTACTTGTAGATGTTTAATTATAAAATTGAGTACCTCTGAATCTGAAATAAAGAATTGAAAAAAAAAAAACATTTTTAAATTTAATTAATTTAGTTTTGTTTTGAATGTGCACTTACTTACGCAAGGACTTCAATTAGAATAATCCAAATTGTTCAATTACTATATTACAAATATTAAGTTATTTGAAAAGTGGGACATTACCGATACATCAAAAATTGGGACTAAATGTTAAACAATAACTACCGGAGAAAATTAAGATGCGTTAAGTAATTAGCTGATTCATTGAAGACAAAAATAAATATAATACCAAAGAAATAACCAATAATAATTCAAGGCTTGTCAAGCGACGCCTTGGAAACTAAAAATATTTTAAGTGATTTTGATTGAAATTTTAAATCTGGTTTATTAGCTAATCACAGAATCACAGAAAGTAGATTTAATTTTTTAGGCTAGCACAACCAAGAATATAAAATGATAAGTAGGCATTTCCAAATGAATGTCTTAAACTTTTAAATACTTTGACACACTGTTTCTCCTGCGTTTAAAATTAGTCTTTGTTTTGATCAGGCATCTCCAGAGAAAACCTATAAGTTTCCACGTTATCCAAGGATAAACTATAAGTTTAGAAATGATATAAAACGCTAAATAAATGTAAAGTTGATTAAATCTTGAAGGTAACCATAATACTGTGTAATCCATCGTCCCATTTTTATCTAAACAAAATAAATAACTGTAAAAGCATTGCATTGAAATTCGAAATGTTAGCTTACATAGTTGCATTGCACCATATCCCATGTCAGGTACACCCATTCGATAACTGCATGTTGGAACAGTGATTTCATGAATCATTTCCCGTGAATTTAATCGACTCGTTCTTTGCAAATCAACTCGCAATTTTGACTCAATTGTTTGTGAGTGCTTGGAATGTGGCAACTCTGGTTTTATATATGGAAGAAGAAAATGTTTAAAGTATTCTGGTCCTTCTTTTCCAAGTGCAGCTCCTCTAATCCAATAATATTTGGATAGATGGGAATGACCAGAAAGAATTAATGAAGGGTTAAAACTCTTTAGCACCTAAAGTATCGACACAAAAGTAAAATGTGAAGTTCACATATTTTAATTAATGCACAAATATTCCTTCCTTTACCGATAAACAAGGTTCTCTAATACTTTGGAGACATGAATCATGAGTTAATACAAATCTAAACTCCGGAGTTTCTAAATCTCGAATACTGTTCATATTTTTCTTAGAGTACACTCCGGATAGCTGAAAATAAAATTTATTGGTGTATTGCTAATTACTATGAACCAATTCCAAATACAATACAACTTACTTTAATAAATTGGAGATCATATTCCTTTTCTTTATAAACATAAGGCTTTTGAATATCACCAAAGGTTTCATTAAAATAAGAAACTTTGTCAAGATAAATCGGTTCCTTTTCCCCACCAATGTCATTGTCACCAGGAATATATATATGCTTCTGTGGAACATCAAAATAATTTAAAGGCTTACAGCTGTACAATTACTATTTTTTTTCACTTACAACTTGATGATTTCTTTGTATCGAAAATACATTACGAAATCTCTGATAGTATCTTGTCCTTTGGTCGAAATTAGCTTTGGTACCCTCATCAAAAATATCTCCAAGAAAAATGACTATTTGTGGCGATATGAAATTAAAAGCTGCTTGATAATGGACATGCAGATATCTGTTGAACCATAAACATATAAATTGACGATTAATCATGTTAATTTTATATACAATTGATTGTTTTGTTTATTACCTATCCGAATCCCATCTCGAAAAAGCTCCAATATATTTCATTTCATCTATTTCACCTAATAATTGAGGATCTGCAACTAATAATATCCTTAATGGTAATTCGGACTCTACTGATACTGGGAATTTGGTCCAATTCATTGTATTGATACCAGGATAAATAATCTCAATGTAAAACCCAATTGCCAAAAATGTAGTGAAATATATAATTGAGCCAAGCTTTAGCTTGGGATTAATATGAAATTTCATTACAACTTTAAGTACATAACAATTTAGTTTGGAATTGGAATTCTAATCATTAAATCATTTAAGAAATTAACTAAAAATCTAGAAATCTAGAATCTTAATTCCTAAACAAAACATATACAATGTATACATATAGAAAACATAATTTATTCTTATTTCTTTTTCTACTCAAAAATTCTTTCTGGCCTAGAGTAAGGTCACATTCTGAACTAAGGTCAAGTCATCTTGATTAAATGATTAATCGATTAGTATTTAACTGGTGTAAAAAACACTCGACTCTCTCAAGAAAACTTTTTATTAAGAAATTGTATCAACTAGTTAGTGAAACTGTACTACACTAAATTGAAACCAAAATTCAACCAAAGTTTTGACTAATGGGAAACTTGAGAATGTTTTCAAATTTTATACGGGAGTCTATTCCAATATATTCAGTTGCCCATTATGTAAGTCCACGTGCATGCATGGAGTGAGTGGACGGATCATATTTTTTTGAACATTTTATTGTTAAATTTTTGTTTGAATTAAATTAAATTAAAAACCCATGCTAAAGTTTTAATTATTCTTCTACCAAAACCATCCTTTAATTAATCATGGGTAAAAGTAAACGAAACTCAAAGTCTAAATTAGACACAGCAACAGAGACAGACACAACAACAACGTCTTCTGAAACCGCAGATAAGAAATTGGATGTTGTCTCTGTCAGTACCAATCCCACCGCTGCCGAAACAATTGAGAAACCAAAGGTAGCAGCAACAGGTGATAAGAAAAAAGCCAAGAAACGTAAGCATCCGGGCCAAGGAAATGAAATAGCTACAGAAGTTGGTGGATTTACTGTTATTGGAGATGTTGGACAATTTAAAAGGGAAAATGTAAGTTTTATTTCTGTAAATGCTTGCTTGATTTGATGGAACTTTTAATTTTAATTTGATTAATTATAATTAGGTGAGACGAGTATTACCAGAATGGTTACTAAATCCCTCAATCGTGTCAAGTAATTTGAAAGATGATACTGTACCTCTTGCATCTTTAAATTTGTGTCCACAAACAGTAAAAATCTTAGAAAAGAATTATATTACATACTTATTCCCAGTTCAAGCTCAAGTGATTCCTTGGCTAATTGATGCATATAGCCCCAAATTATTGCGACCATCAGATATATGTGTTTCGGCATGTACTGGAAGTGGAAAAACATTGGCATATGTTTTGCCAATTGTTCAAGTAAGAATTTTATCGAATTCCATTGCAAATTGCAGTGTAATACAATTTGTACAATCCCGTAGGTATTGCGAAACACGATAAGACCAACAATTCGAGCTATTGTTGTACTACCAACAGAAATGTTAGCTACTCAAGTTCATGCAGTCTTCCAAAAATATTGTACTGGAACTACATTAAAAGTATTTCTAATGTCCAAAAGAGCAAGCCTTACAGCAGAAAAGAAAGCACTCATTAAACAAAGTTTAAATGGCGAATTTCGATGTCCTTTTGACATCATTGTTAGTACTCCTGGAAGACTTGTTGATCATTTGGAACAAACAGAAGGATTTGACATTTCCAACTTAAAGTTTCTTGTCGTTGACGAAGCTGATCGAACATTGGATGATCAAGAAGGAGATTGGTTACAACGATTGGAAGCACGGTTTTGGTCACGACATTCTCCAGGTAGCAAAAATTTATTTTTAACCGCAGAGTATATGTTTACTTAAATGTTTTGATGTGATTTCAGGTCGATTCAATCCAAAAACATTACAGCTTACTGTCAAGTTTTTACCATTACATGATAAAGCTTTTCAGAAATTATTATTTTCAGCAACATTATCACAAAATCCAGAGAAACTAGCTAAGCTCAATTTATTTCAACCAAAGTTGTTCACTTCAATCGTTGAAAGCATAGCTAATCCAAATGATCCACAAGGCTCTAATAATTCCCGTGAAACCCAAATACTCGACACATTTGCTGGTAAATTTACAACGCCACTTGAGCTCAAGGAATCTTATGTTCTTTGTCATAAGGAAACTAAACCCTTGATATTGATCCACCTAATTAAGAAGAATAATTGGAAGAGAGTTCTATGCTTTGCCAATACAAATGATAATACACATCGTCTTTGCCTTCTGTTACAAAAATTTGATTTAAATGTCAAAGAAGTTTCCTCAAAGTGGAGTCCGCAAACTAGAGATATAGTTGTAAAAAAATTTATCGGAGGAACCATTGATATGTAAGTAGCGACCTCAGGTCAATTGTAAGTCCCAAAGAATTAATTCGTCAAAATAATGTATATTTTGGTTTTAGCCTTGTGACCTCAGATCAAATGGCCAGAGGAATTGACATTCCACTCGTAGATTATGTAATTTCATATGACCTGCCTGGATTTACCAAAACCTATATTCACAGAACCGGAAGAACAGCAAGAGCAGGAAAAGAAGGAAGTGCAATTTCACTAATTGAGCAAACACAGGTAACTTCTACTGTCAACACTGCTTTTTTAATTTCAAAGAAACTAAATGTGAATTATTTAAAGATCGGACTCTTTAAAAGAATTATGAAGAACTGTGGGAAGTCTAAATTAAATAAGATGATTGTTAGAAATTCCGACTTGAAGCCTTATGAAACTGAGTTTCAGGAAGTCCTAGCCAAACTTAAAATCCAGATAGAGGTATTTACAATATTCAATTTTTAAATCTTCCAGATTTTACTAAAACATGATTTCTAATGTTTCAGAACGAAACTGCTACCACGGCGAAGAAGCAAAAGTTTCAACCTAAAACCTGAAATATTTATTCTTCAGATAAGTAAAATAACTAATATTTTTTATCACAATTGACAATAAATATTTTTAAATCGAATCTTGAGGATATACAACGCCTGTTTGCTTTCGAATTTGTTCCATAATTTCAGAAATCGTTAAACTCTCTTCCAGTGTCATCTTAGGACTTTCCAGTAGGCCTGAAAAATGGAGAATTTATATTATGTACTAATAAGGTCAAGTTATTGTTTTTAATACCTTGATTTAAACATTTTCGAACTTCTTCAGCCTCGTACGAAAGTCCAACACTATTAGCATAGTTGAAAACTCGATCTGTTTTCGGCAACTCAAAAGTTTCAGTTTTCTCTGGAGTTACTAATTCTGTCGGGCACCAAAATCTAAAGGGTACCTGAAAAAATCGATTAGTATATTTCTTCCAACTGCTTAAAAAATGCCTTTGTTTACCTTAATTGTTCCTTGAGTTCCAACGATAACTACGTCAGCCTCGTACTTGGCTCTACCGTGAGTTATAAGAGTCGCCGTTCTGCCACCACTATAAAGAACAGTAGCACTTGTACTTTCATCGATTCCGTCTTGATTCAAATGGCCTGCAGCAACAACTTTGACTGGTTTGTCACCACCAAAAACAAATGAAGCAAATTGAACACAGTAAACTCCAACGTCCAATACTGTTCCACCTCCAAGCTCTTTCAACCTAAATATTGTAATTTAAATATTCGATTTTAAGATTTCAGGCTATTTAACTTATGAAATGTTGGAACGTACGAGCATCTTTCTTTGTGCGTGAGAAGTGTACAAAATGGGACAATAAGTTGTACAATATCCCCAATTGATTTCTTAGCAATTTCTTCCTTTAACCGACCATACACGGGAAAGAATCTGCTCCAAATTCCCTGATAAAGGTTAAAAGAATGGCCAACTTAGACTACGCAAACCTTAACATTCAACTTTGCTAAATTTAGTACCTCCATAAGAAAAAGTTTTTTCTGTCTAGCAAATTCAATTAATTCTTGTGTTTCTTTAACATTTACACATAAAGGTTTTTCACAAAGTACATTTTTCCCATAGCTAATAGCTAACTTGGCGGATTTGACATGGTCTGGATTGATGGTTCCAATATAAACTACTTGGATTTCAGAGTCCTTTAGAAGTTCTTCATAACAACCATAGGCTTTGGAAATATTAAATCTGCTAGCAAAATCTTGAGCTGTTGATATGCTTCTGGCAGCGCATCCAACTATTACATGCAAATCTTGTGACAAAGTTTGAACAGCATTAACGAAGTCCGAGGATATTTTACCACCTGTAATTTGACTTCAAATTAAAACAAACCCTTTATATATTGGGAAATAATTGAAATCTTACATCCTATAATTCCCCATTTAATTGGTGATGGATTCATTGTTGATTAAATTTAAGAAACTTTAAGGGAAAGTCTTTAAAACAATTGTAGCAATAAATTTTATCTTTATCTTGCTTCTCCAAATGAAACTAGGATCTCGCCAAGCTGCTATTCTGTTTCTGTTAGAAGCTAGATTCAACTTCACAAGGTCACTCGCTGCTACTAAGATCTACCGATATTTATTCTATGAAGTCAAACTCCTTCCAGTTATAGCACTTACTTATATTATAGTATTCGCCTAGTGTTCCGAAAACTGTCTCGGATAAAAAGCATGCAAAAATTTTGCCCAATATTGGCTTTGGCAATGGGGAAGCTATATTTTTTTAACTAACTCAATTCACTGATAGTCAGTATTATGCGATTAGAAAAAAATATCATATGCAGATTGGCAATTAAGACCAAAGTGGTACCGACCGATGATTATCTTGAGTTTCATGTTTAGTCGATGATGCTAGTGATGATGATGATTCTCCAAGGAGACCCTCTATCCCCGGTTTTGTTCAACATGGTCATTGACCAAGTGTTGAGAAACATTCCGGAGGAATTTGGGTTTCCGGTAACGGAGAATGGACGCAAAGTTAATGGACAAGGTTTTGCTGATGACATGACCGTCATTACAACAAGTGAAGTTGGTATGCATAATGCTCTGAAAAGAGTTGAGTTATGTTGTAGACCATGGGCGCTGTCATTTAATAGTGACAAGTGCTCCTACTTGGCTTTAGTACCAGAAAAATCTAAATGTGTGAGAGTGGAAACCCGATTCTCTTTCACCTTGAATGGGCAACCTATCAAAGGTGTCAAGGACGGGGAGACTTGGAAGTATTTGGGAGCTAACTTCTCTAGTAGAGGGCTTAAGGACGGACCAGCCAAGCTGCAGGATTGGATAGATAGACTGAAAAAGTCTATGCTAAAACCCCAGCAGCGGCTATACGTTCTAAGGTTCCATCTTATTCCTCGTCTTATTTTTCGGCTCTGCATGTCTAGACCATCTGGGAGAAAGCTATCAAAGATCGACCGGATTATCAGAACTTCTCTCACCGGTAAGAAAGGAATGTTGCATTTACCGGGAGATACACCGGTAGCATTCTTCCATGCACCAGTTGCCAGTGGAGGCCTGGGGCTTCTTAGCCTTAGGGACTCCATCCCATCTATGATCGTAGAGCGCTTTAAGAAGCTTGAGGAATCCGAAAGTCCTATAATTAGGGATGCGGCTCTCGGGCACGCAAACTCTTTAAGGATTAAGGAGGCCGAAAGGATCTTATTAAAGCGCGGAGACATAGTGGGACTTGGCGCAGAAAACATCAGAAGTATCCATGCAGATCGCTTGCACGAAAAGGTCGACGGAAAGGCGCTTCAATTTGCGCCAGAAGTTCCGTTCGTTCATTCCTGGGTGTCAGACGGGACGACGTTTTTTACAGGGAGGGAGTACTGCGAGAACCTCAAATTGAGGATCAATGCGGTACCAACCCGCTCTCGTCTGGCCAGAGGAAGACCGGAAAAAGACCGTATGTGCAGAGCAGGATGCATGGAGACTGAGACAATCTCACATATTTCTCAGCAGTGCTACAGGACTCACGGGGCCAGAATAAGAAGGCATGATAAAATGGCTTCTGTTCTTGCAAAAGAACTTAAGAAGCTAAAGTACGACTTACTTATCGAGCCCATTATTCCAACCTGTGAAGGCAATAGAAAGCCGGATATTGTAGCCGTAAAAGATGGGAAAGTGTTTGTGGTGGATCCCACAGTAAGTGGAAGTCGTAACCCGAATACTGCCCATTGGGAAAAAGCTGGAAAATATAGTCGAAATCCTGATGTTACGAAATTCCTCAAAGAGAAATACGGAAATGTACCGATCTTTTTCGGTTCGTTGACAATTTCAAATAGAGGTGTCGTAAGCGGAGACTCTTGGGAATTCTTGGAGAATATGAAGGTAACCAAAGCAGCTATTAAGTTAGCTGTGAAGGTAACTCTGAGTGAAACTTCAAGAATAATTAGAGTCTTCATGAATAGCGGAATGAACAGAACCCCAGGTTGCAGGGTAAGGGGGCACGGGATTAGGGCAACCTGATCCTTGAGGGCGTGCTCAGGGGTAACCCTGTATTTTGTATTGCCATGGGCTGAGCCGGCCCCGGACTTGGTCCTGAAGGTGATGTACGAGTGAGGTCGAGTAGGGTGAACAGCCCTGTGTATTATGACGGTACTGCGATCCACTGTACGCGGTGGGGAGTCCTGATACTTGACACAGGTGCCTGTCCTATAGAACCATGCGAGTACAGAACCAGGCCTAATGTTAGACGCGTGAGTAAGTTTCCACCTGCGAAGGTGCATCACCGTCTTCCCCACCCTCCGGCATTGTGAGGAGACACGAGAGGTGTAGCATAAGTGGGAGACTTCGGTCAACTTTGAAATACCACTACTCCCGTCG
>JAQGCY010000421.1:0-18024 GCA_034700645.1 Xenylla mediterranea | reverse complement strand
TATCTGTAAAATTTTATACCTAGTAAATGGATTAAGAATTTAGCAAGAATACATTTAGCATTAACTGGAGGTAGCCTATAGAATTTCGATTGTAATTGGATTCTGATACCTCTCACTGCATAATTTTCAACTCTGCAGCCTGCAATAATCTTCATTTTCATACACTTTTACTATGTAGAATGTAGTCTCACCCACCCTCAAAATAAATATAGAGTTTGGAATCATCCTTAGGCATCATGGAAAATGATCATCTGAAAGATCTTATACCTGGTAAAAGATGAAGAAAAAACATAATACATCGGGGATGCATCCTTTCCGGCACGAAGAGTATTAAAAGAATGGATCCAAGAAAGAAAATTTACTTACTTACTATTACAATCTGCATGCTTGATTTCTTATATTCTTAAGCAGTTTACAAATAACTACATGAATTCATATGCATTGCATCTTGCATCGCATCCCAAGACTAACACTTCGGAGATATATCTTTAAATTTTTTGGACTTGAAGAATAGGAATAGGATTATGCATCTTTAACTTTCTTATCCGCCTCCGCATCCTGCTTTATGCTTAATTTCATTAGTGGTTTTGTAATCAGGGAACAGAACAAGTAAATAGCAAAGCAAAAAGAAGTCTCCAAATCCCAATATCCATATTTGGATATTGTTCTCCACAGATTTCACAAAAATGGCATGAAATTTGTCATATATTTTATTTATTCTGCCTAATTGTTAACTAGGATAATTAGCTGAATAAAAATGGAATTTCATGCTTTTCTTCTATTGTTATGTCTTAGCATTTTATCATGTGAAAGTAGTAAAAGTAATAGTAAAGTTTGGAATTCCAATCATCGTGACGACTCTTCGTCTTCGAGTGATAGGGATAGAGAATTAGATTCAGTTGAATATGATTTAACACCCTTTCGTGATAGAGTACGTTCAAATAGCCAATTTAGATCCTCATCTTCATTTGCGAGTCGGAGTCCTACTGGAGTAGGAATTAGTAATAGTAATCATGCTTGTCCAGTTCAATTAAGTGAAAGATGTACATGTGGATTTCGTTATGATGATGGGAATCGTTATCAATTAAAACCAATACAAAAGTATTATTTTGTAATTTGTGAAAATTCTGGATATACAACTACAAGTGTGCTTGAGCATTTACCAGTAGAAGTAGAAGTGAGTTAAATAGTTTGATGCATTAGCTTACATAGAAAAAATTATTAATTCAATTCTGATTTCTACATAGGTTCTTGTATTTACTGGAAATTACATTACGAGTCTTCCAGCAAATATTTTCGGAAGAGGTTTTAGATACCCAAGACTCCGTGTAATAAATATGACTGGAAATCAAATACGAGAAATTGATGGAAAAGCCTTTCATCATGTTGATAATGTTGAAGTACTAATTTTAGCACATAATGAATTGTCTAATAATAGCATTCATAATCATCCAAGAATGTTTTCTAATTTTTATAATCTCAGAGAATTATATTTAACAAATGCATTTAATGACGAAATATGGTAAGTTTCTGTAGCGTCGCTTTTTATGCAAATCGTTTTCTACAATTTCTACTTTGTTTTTAGGTCGTTTGAAGATCTAGCTGAACTCTTCTTGGAATCAAACTTAACATCATTAGAAAGATTACATTTGGGCCAAAATGAACTAGAAACAATAACAAATGCCTCAATATTTTGTTCACTTCCTTCAATTCGGCAAATTTACCTTCCACAAAATAAATTAACGGATGATGCTGAGTTAAACGTAACCTGCTTGGATAATTTAGAAGTTGTCGATCTAAGACAAAACAGAATTCAAACAATATCATCAAAATCAAAATTATGGAGCTTATTAAATGCAAGAAATAAGCATAATGAATCGATCCGTGTAGAACTATTGCTTAATCCATTTAATTGTGATTGTAATTTACAATTCTTTATCAGTTGGTTACAAAAGGAAATTTTACGTGACATTGATGTAATACGTGACAATGAGGATTTAGTTTGTGAAACTGGGAATCCAAGAAATAATACTAAATTACAACTCCGAGCTGTTGAGTATACGACTTGTACACCCCTCCAGGCTTCAAATACTGCTGGAAGTGTTGTTGCTGGAGTTGTATGGGTACTTTGTTGTATAATAATTATTGTTGGCCTTACGATTGGTTATATGTACCGTGGAAGCTTTTGTAGAAACGTTAAACCACTATTACTCTCTAATGCACAAGGTGTTAAATATACATCAATTGAGAAAAATGAAGAGGCTGAAATTGCTAACGTTTAACAAAATATAGGAATGAAATGTATATGTACCTTAGAACTTTATTACCGGTTTGGCCAGAGTATTATCAAGGCAGCAGAATTTTAGTTCTAAATATAATTAATTTTCCTATGGTAAACCAAACTGCCATTTTGAGTTTTTATACATGTAGCTAATTTAATTAGATTACAAACGCATTTCATCAAGACTTGCATTTAAGATGTCTATGTGTACATTATAGAAAAAAAAAACTTGTTCGACTGAATTATTGAATTATCTTGAGACTTTGCTGTAGTATGTAGTCTACTCTAACCCCAAAAAGTGCCAAATGAAGAGAACAATAAAATAATTTTGTTTCTTATTATTAACATTTTCCATGGAAACGATAGTCATAATCGTAATGAATGAAATTTCATGTTTATTTATCACACTTTCGAAACTCAAATTCGGTTCATTTCTTTTTTAACTCTCCAACTGGAAAGATCACTCTCTTTCACAAACAAGTCGGCTCATAAAATCAAAATAATTCTGCATTGTCAAACTCTCCCAAAACTTTAAATTGAGACTGGTAGCTCTTCATATCAAACTATCAAAGTAATTTTAAATAAATCTTGATCAATCGCACACAACTAATTTCCGAAATGTCTGACGAAGAAGAGTTCGTGGAAGAAGAACTTACTGACGAAGAGGAAATCGAGAGTATTCCAACAGAAGCTGAAGATACTGAGGACGAAGAACCCGTTCCAGCAGAACCTGCACCTGAACCAGTTCCTGAAGCTCCACCCGTTCCAGCAGAACCTGCACCTGAACCAGTTCCCGAAGCTCCATCCGTTCCCACAGCAGATGAAGGAAGCGCTGAACCAACTCCTGCTGCTACTCCTGCAACAGATACTTCAAACGCAGTGGAAGCAACTGAAGCTGTTGCACCAGCAACATTCGGAAGTACTGGATCAGAGCCCCCAACTTCTGACTTAGACGAAGAAGAAGAGGAGTATGAAGAGGAAGATGAGGAAGAAGCAGAGGAAACTTCTGTTAGTCATAGCACTAGCAGTAAAGGAACCAAAGCACATTTTCAAGATGATCTCTATGAAGATGAAGAAGGTGGAGAAGATTATTATTCAGACTTAATCGAAGAAGAAGATGAGGAGGATGAAGGAGAGGAAGAAGAGGAAGTTGATGACTTGGATGAAGATATGGAATTCGATATGAATGAAGACATGACTGAGGCACAGAAGAATTTGGCAAATAATAAAACACTTCTTTCTTCTGATGCAGAATCTTCTCCAGCTTCCGAAGATGAGTTTGCTCGGCCAACTTCTAGCGACGTACCTCCGGAATATTGGCAAGTCCAACGCTTGGTCAAATATATCAAAGCAGGAAATCCTACAGCCAGTAAGTAGCATAAATATATAATTATGAATAAAGTTGTTTATATATAATCCAACTTTTAAATCGCAGCTATCATTTCAACTTCATCCCTTCGTGATTTCAATCTTCGAGACAAATATGTACAACAAGCTATAAAGGACGCTGGTGGATTAGAAGTATTTCTCAACATTTTGGAAACTGATGAAAATCGATGTAAAATTGCTTCGCTTCTTGTACTTCGAGAAATTACAACCAATCCAGAAATTAGTCGAGTTATCTTTAATATGAGGGTAACAATTTTATTACGTTACGGGGCTCTTCTGATTAGGTTATTGTATAACCTTTTTGTAAAATTTTAGGGAATTGAAACACTTGTTCAGACATTACGAGATCCTGCTAAAGAATTAAAATTACTTTCAGCAGAAGTGTTAGCTAATATCTCTAAAATCCGTAAGGCTCGTCGTGCCATGAGAAAAGGTGATGGTATCAGTCGGCTTGTGGATATGTTGGATATTGATATTCCATCTAATCATATCTGGCACAACATGGAAGGTGATCTTGTAGATTTTGATGTTCCACGATGTGGTGCATTAGCATTATGGTCACTCGCACGATCCACAAAAAATAAAGATGCCATTCGTAAAGCTGGGGCTATTCCACTTTTAGCTAGACTTTTACAAACTAAAAATGTTGGAGTTGTAATCCCTGTTGTTGGTGTTCTTCATGAATGTGCTTCAGAGGTGATATAGCTTAAATAATAGATTTATAGTTTGTTATTTAAACCTTAATTTTTCTTGCAGCCAAGTTTCCGACTTGCTATTCGTACAGAAGGATTACTTGCTGATTTTGTCGAAGGATTAAAAAGTAACAATCAACATTTGGTTCAATTCTGTGCCTCTGCAATTTATATGGTATGCAAATTCAAGAGAATTTCTTATTCAAGTTATTTTACAAAATGTCTCTAACGTTTTAGTGTGCTGAAGATGCAGAATCCCGACAAATTGTCTATGAGCTTGGTGCAATCGATCCTCTCATTGGTATCATGCAAGATGAACATCTTCGGACCAATAAAGTAATACGTTAACATAAATATTACATATAAAATTAAATAAGCTTAACTTTTTTTATGCATTTTAGCCTCTTTTAGCTGCTGCAACTGGAGCTGTATGGAAATGTGCATCTGCCATTGCAAAAGCCAGAAAGTATTTGGACCAAGGTTTAGTTGAGCTTTTGGTTAACCTGCTTGAAGATGAACCAGAGTATATTCTTGCTAACGTTGCTGGTGCTATTGAACAAATTATTAAATCAGATCCAGCCAATGCTGCTGTAATTAAGCGTGCTGGTGCAATCCCACCACTTATTGGATTATTGACTATTAACAATCCGGTAATATTTTTATTCGGGAAATCTAATATTTTACAACTGCAAACTAAACTCTATTTGGTGAATCTGTAGTTGCTTCTTGTTAATGCTACAAAAGCTGTTGGACAATTAGCTCGAGACACTGATGCACGAAAAGAAATGGATGCCCAAGATGGATTTCGTCTGGTTTGGTCTCTTTTGAAACATCCAGCTCCAATGGTTCAAGCATCAGCAGCATGGGCTATTTGCCCTTACGTTGAAAGTAATAAGGAATCTGGAGATATTGTTCGAAATTTTGTTGGAGGTTTAGAAGCGCTTGTCAATCTTTTGAGATCTGAAGATATTCAAGTTCAAGCTGCATGTTCCCAAGCTGTAGCTGTAATTGCTCTTAACATGGAAAACTTAGCAATTATGAGCGATCATGTAAGTTTTGGAACTACATTAGAGTTTTATACAAGAACATTAATCACTGTATATTTTAGGGTGTCGTTCAATACTTATCACGCTTGGCCCCAAGTGTAAGTTGATTTATGCTAAAAATTACAAACATTGAACTGAAATCATTCAATTGTTATTTTCTAGAAAAATGACCTCTTGCGAAAGTGCATTGCTGAAGCTATTGCAGAATGTTGCAAATGGAAAAGTAACAGTGCAGAATTTGGAAGGCGAAAAGCTGTAAGCCCAGTTTGTCAATACTTACAATCCGAAGACACTGAAGTTCATCGAGCTGGTATGTACTTATGACTTGGTAATAGTTAATTTCCGGAAATATTTAATTATGGTTTTCTTGTCTGATTTATAGCTGCACGAGCACTTGCTGCTTTATCCACAGATCCAAGAAACTGCATCACTATGCATGTAAGTTTTTAAAACAAAATGTTTCCCAATTTAATAAGAAATTACTGATTTCTGTTTGATTTTTACAGCAATGCGGAGTAGTTGATGTAAGTAGACTTTATTTAGCAGATATTTTTATTGTTGGTAAATGCTTGATTCCGATACAAATTAAACTCTTTATTTTCAGTACTTGATGAATATGATCGGTTCAGTTGATTTTGTATTGGCAAATGCTGCTGCGGATGTTGTTTACAATATCCGAATGTTGGCAATGGCTGCTGAACGAGTTCGACTTCGTTAAATTGTACATGTAACACAACATATTGGAGAGGAAAAATGGAGAACAAAATATAAATGAAAATTTATCTAACAAATTACAATACAATTATTAATGCTAAAACTAAAAGTATTATTATGAAAATGTCAATTCAAATCAAAATCTATTAATTTATTAATGTCTTTTAAAACTTAAACAATAATCCAATGTACTTGTAAACTAGTAACTTAAAAGTACCTATTCTACAATACAATAATTGTCAATTTCACTCTGTAATAAATAGTAATAACAATCAAAAATTATAAAATGAATCAGAATTTCGACAAGCGAGCGATAAGCGACGCCAAGCCAAGCCAAGGAAGCGGTGGACCGGCATCGAACACCAAAGACAATAGACAAAGCCAAAGGGTTTTTTCTTTAACAAGACGCAATGCAATACACTAATACAGATACAGAACAAAGCATATGCAAGCGGAGAGATATGAAAGAATTCATTCAATAATCCAAAATCCAACACAACATTGCAAAACCAAGAGTCCTTTCCATTTGCTTGCATTTGCTTGGACGGCATTCACTTCAATTCAATGCAAGGAAAAGTTCCCATGCATGCATTTAACACACCCATTGGATTGCCATTTCATCCCCAGCTGTTCATAAAACCATAATTTATTAATAAATCATTTCATAATTGATCTGTAACTGCCCCAGGAAGCATCAAAATTACAGGCTTGTGGTCCAGTGAAGTTTTTGGGACCAAAAGATTGATTACACGAACCGTAAGTTTAGCGTATGTTTTGCCTATGCTTTTCTCATTTTTGCATCTGCACTCTGTCCGTGCTGACTGTTCTGACTGACTAGCTCAAAGTTTTTCCTAGATTTTCTTGAAGATAATTTCCAATTTTGTCTTGTTTTGTTTTTGCAGTTTTGTTATCGGTTCACGGACGGGTTAGTTCCACGCTGATACTGGCATTGGAAAGTAATTGACTCCCTGGAAAACAATTTTCTAAAAAAATCTAAACCATGAAAACTAAAAATGTTAGTAAAAAACCCCGGCTAGATGTAGAAGTTACAGAAGGTAAACCAAAACCATCCAAACTTCTACCCTTAAAAGAATCAAGCAATGAAAAACTCAAATTACTTCGACTATCATATCCCCTTCTACCAATTCAAGATTTAAATGATTTCCCAAAATTAAGTACGCTTACTGCAGCTAGTAGCAGTACTGCTGGAGCTGCTGCAAGTACCAATGAGTCCGCATCCTCTGTAATACCAATTGAAGATGTTGATAATTTACAAACGGAAATGGAAACTTTACTATCCGTAGTTACAGTTTGTAAGAATATAATTGAAACAGAAAGTTCAATACTTGAGAATTTATTGGGTGGAACTTCAGTTGTATCACTATTGGGTGAACATTATGATCAAAATCATCAAGAGAAAATTAATGCCGTTAAAAGTATTATTGATGCTGGGCATGGAACTCGAACTAGTGTTTCGGCGGCTGCTAAATTAGTTATGGGAATTGATCCAGTACCAAGTACAAGTAAGAAAGGTGGAAATGCTAGAAATTCTGGAGCTGGACCATCATCCAGACAACCTAAGAAAAAACTTAAAGATGGAACCAATGGAAAGGAAAAACCTATTGTAAAAGCTGCTGCAAGAGCCGGTGTTAACCGGTCACATTCTGTTTCAATGGGTAAGCTAAAGCAATAGAATAATATGTACATTACTTATGCTTGGCTCTTGAATTAAAGTTTATTTCGAATTCTTTAGATGATTCCTGCTTAAGACTTGAAGCCCCGAACCAATTCTGGGAATTTGCTGATACTTACTGCCGAGAAATTACAATGGAGGATATTGAAATGTTGGAAGCAGATATTGAAGATCTCCAGGATTTCCCAGAATCATTATCTGCTATACCACCGTTGGGAAAGTATTACGATGAATCGAACAAGGCGTACGTACTGAAATGCCGGAAGAGAACTGTTCATTTATTTTACTGTAAATGTTTCGAATTGTTTAGGAAAAAGACAAATGATGTTGACACAAGTAAGGATGTTATTGGTCCACTAACTCAGCGACTAGTATCAGCCCTAGTTGAGGATCGAGTTGCTAATTTTACTGCAATACAAAATAACTCATCTCCAGAACCGGAACCAGCACCACCAAATTTTCTCAATCGAAAAGGACTTTTTAAGGCTTTAGGTCTTGATAATGAAAGTGCCGTAGTTGGAGGGAATGGTTCCCAAACTCCATTAGAAATGAAGCTCAAAAAAGTAATCAATGTCAAAATTCAAATTTCAACAATATGGTTTTGATGTCATTATGTCATTTTTATTAGGTTTTAATGCAGCAAGGATTTCTTCTAACCGAGCCTGAAGAAGATATGGAAGATGAAGTACTTTGTGAAATTAAACGTACACTAAGGGCTCATCAACGACTTCATGATCATAACGTGAACAAAATGAACAACCTTCTTTCTGTAGCAAAGGCCGAGCACAATAGAATTCAAAAGAAAAGAGACTTAGATAAAGCTAATAAGGAAATCATCGATGCATATCGGACAATTAATTCTCTACGGGTTAAACGTAAGCCAGTAACACAAAAAGAAAAGGCTATAGCTGCCAGAGCCTTATCAAATCGTCATGTAGCGATTAATGCTCTAACTGATGCAGAATCTACATTAGTTAATGGAAATTCAAATGATTTCAATTCTCCATGAATGAATGAGCTTAAGTATTTATTATTCTTTTGCTCGGTAAATTAAATTCGGTATTTTCAGCGTTAGCCAGACCCGACATTCGACCGACCAAACAACCCTAATGCAATGTACATTCAAATGACTTAATTTATGAGCAAAATGTGCATAAGTACTCGGAATTAAGTAGTGTCAAAAATCTTAATATTCATCATAATTATACGGTTGTTTTAATTTTTTATAAATAATGATTTTTAAAGTATGGAAAGGAGTAACAAGATGGAATAAAACATTGGGTTGTAGAAAGAAATACAGAAAACAAAATGAAACTCGAGAGATCTGTTCCATTTCCGTAGCATTCGTGTGTTTATATTGAATTCAAAGAAAAAATCGGAGGCATATATCTCGCGTGACTGGAGCAAGTATTTTCATAAGATCAAGGAAAATACCACACTTGAGAGCATGAAATACTTGTATATAATAGAATAGAGCTTACGATTCGATTAGCTCACCTTAAATATTAAAGGAAAATTTTTATAAGAATTTATGGGCTAAGCCTTTTTTGCTTTTACTTAAATCAATGGTTTGCATGGGTTAAAATTTTTTTAAGCATTTAATTCCAGTATTTGATAAATCTGCAAAATATAATGGAATTTTTGTCCTTTATACCAACAACTACGATAACACACACCCTTAATCAATTAAAACTTATTAGTAAAGTTTTCATAGTTAAATAACATGTATAATGGCTGGAGTATATAGTGCTAGTTCAGGTTCTTCTTCTACTCTAAAAGACACCGTCCAAGATAAAATGGATGTAGTTAGTTTTCATATTTCTAATCATATAGAAAGGATCCAGGTAAAGTGTTGGAAAAGTATAAAAAATTTTGTATCCTTAAATAGCGTCCTTAATGTTATTATGTTTTACAGCTTAGGAGCACAACATTTTTTGATGAAATTCATGACAAGTTTGCAGCTATTTATGGAAATTCAATTGTATGGTTCGATAATTTGCCAATTAAGCAATCAATTATACATGCTTGGGAAACTGTAAGTCTCAAAGGAAATGATTTATTAGAAGGTTTTAGACAGACAGGAATTCATATACATTTTACACATTATGTAAACTCGGCTAAACAATTTTTAAAAAATGAAGGTAAGTTTATAATACTTTTCAATCAAAGCTTTGTTAGGCAATAAGGCTTAATTTGCTTTGATATTTATTTCTGATTTCCAGTGTCCAAGCAGGCTATTTATTTCGGGTTCGCTGGTCTGGTTACTGGCGGAGTTATTGGACTGTGTATCGGATATACAGTGAAACAAGGTTCTTTATCTAGTCATTATTTCTCAAGTCCTTCAAACGGGTCAGCTACTCTGATGAAAGCGATTTTATGCAGTAATTCAAGGAGAGGAATTGATGTAAGAGATAAGTACGACCAAAATCTAAAACTTTATCTTCATAAAATGTGCATTTAATTCAGGGAATCACACTATCGACAATCCCCGTACCTCGACATATTGGTGCAACGGAAGTTCTTGTACAAGTTAAAGCCATGGGAATTGACAATATTGATGGAAGAATTGCAACAGGATATTTACATTTATTTCGTAAACATTTAGGATTTGCTTCCGTAAGTTTTACGCTGATAGATTAAGTTCCTTCAGTAATATTTGCTTCTTCCATTTTTCAGGTGAATGAACCTTTTGTATTAGGACGTGAGTGTTCTGGAATTATCGTAGAAATAGGAAGTCAGGTTGAATCGTTTGAAGTAAATGATCGAGTTTATGTATGTATTCCTATTTGGGCATCGAGAGGACTTATGTCGGAATATGTGGTTGTATCAGATAAATATGTTGGTCACAAACCAAGGAATATTAGTTTTGAAGGTGCAGCAACTTTGCCGTATGCAGCTTTGACATTATGGAGTCAGATTATACCAAAGAGTAATTTAGGTCAGCATACGTCAAAGAGTAAAAGAATTTTAATACACTTGGGTGCTTTAACGAAAAACGATGGTAAAATATAAATTTTACTCAAAATTATATGTTCGGAAGTCTATTTCGTTTCTATGTTTTCAAGGTGTTGGATTATTAGCTACACAATTATTCAAATCCTGGGGTGGTCGAGTAACTATTTCAACAATGGAGAATACAAGTGGAATGTTAGGAGATGACGATAACAATAGTTCATCTGGCGTGGCTCAAATGACATTTTTACATACGCTTAAATCCCTTGGTGCAGAGAGTCATTTAATTATACCAAATGATCCCAATTTACTGCCAGATCTCACTCAAAGGTATGAATTAAATCATAAGTGCATTGAATTGCATGTGGCTCATTGATTTTTTGGTCTTCTAGGATTTACGATGTGATTATCAATACCGACTCTTCAAGAGTAAGCGGAGTTCTTGCAAACTTCGCCCGAGATCTTGAAAATGATGTGATAGAAACTTTTCCACCAGATCTTACAAGGCGATCTAGTTGGAGCATATTCTATATCCTTGGATCAACATATAACTATTTGTTTAGCAAGGTAGTTTTTAAAACGTGAAAGATAACTCATGAAAATCTACAATATTACACTTGATTTTTGGTTTAGAATGAAGAAACAGATGAAAGTTGTACCGGAATACTAGAAGAATGTAGAAGATTAGTTGAATCAGGATTTTTAATACCAGTTGTAGCTCGATCATTTTTAGCTAGTCAATATGACCAAGCTATTCGACATGTTTACAATTCAAATCATTCAGCCTTAGCTCAAGCTCATGTTGGAAAAAGTGTAATTGTATTCAAGGCCCTTGCATCTCCATAAGAATTAGTACAAATTAGGAAGTTGAATCAATTTAATTCATCTGGTCAAGTATTTTAAAATATCCTAAAGGAATAAACAGTGTGCAATATCATATATACTACAATACAATTATGAAACACTTGCACCAATCACAGTGCCTGGAAGCTCCATTGTTGGAACTCCATTTTCAGCAACCATAATCCCGTTAACCCAAACTCCTACAATCCCAATTGGACTTAATGTTGGATTTTCATAAGTAGCCCTATCAATTACATCAGGATTAAAGAGTATCAAATCTGCAATCATCCCTGGTTTAATTAGTCCTCGGTTTAGAAGACCAAACCTCTGTGCAGTAGCTGATGTTCCTTTACGAATTCCTTCTTCAATTGAAAAAAGTTGATTTGTCACTGCCAACTGACCAAGAACCCTAGGAAATGTACCATACATTCGTGGATGTGGTTTTCCTCCAGTCCTTGGTATACTGTCACTCCCAATTATATGTAACTTGGATTTAAATACTTGATTATTATCATCTCCGGATTGTTGAAACATTATAATATTAGTTCTGCCTAAGTCTTGTAATACTAAAAAAATACAGTAGTCGAATTCAGAACTGTAACCTAATTTATTAGCTCCAGCAGTTATATTTAATCCTTGTATTCCAAGATCTGCCAATTCTTCACTCACTACTGAGTTGACAACAACATTTCCCCAACCAATAAGATTAATTTTTGATTCCCAACCAGCCTCTGTTCCAGTTTCAGTAAGGGCTTTTAACGCTTCATAATAAATTGGATCGTTGAGTATTTTATCTGCTAACTCATCGAATCCACCACTCATAGCCGAAGGAGGAAGAAGTTGTAGGATTGATGAAGATCCGGCTAAATATGGATACATGTCTACAATGACATCGATTCCTTTGACAGTACGAGCCTCTTCGATAGTTTCTAAAGCTTGGCTCATTAAGGATCCCCAATATGGAACGCCAGCAACTTGTAAGTGTGATAATAATCCCCTTGCTCCGCTTTGTTCTAAAACATTCAGAAATTCTTGAATGCTGCTCAATAAGTTTCCTTCATAACTTCTTATGTGGGCACTAATTATACGGTCATGCTTTGCAACAATTTTGGCTAATGCAACTAATTCATCAATTCCTGCATATGCACTAGGTGGATAGACAAGACCTAAGGATAATCCAATGGATCCTTGTTCCAATTGCTCTTCTAATAAATTACACATTCTTTGAATTTCATCTTGTGTTGCAAGACGGTTTTCATAGCCCATTACAGAAATTCTTATTGGTCCATGTCCAACTAGTGATCCTACGTTACATCCAATCCCTTTTCCATTTAGCGTATTCTTAAAGGATGTGAAATTATCAAAGAATAGATCTCCATTAATTTCTCCCAACAATGAACTTAAATGTGTTTGAACTTCTGGATTACTTTGCCCATTTGGATAGCTAGAAAAACTGCAGCTTCCAGTTATAACCGTTGTAACACCTTGGAGCGTTTTGGCCGTATGAGCTGGAGTAGTAAAGACCGCTACATCGTCGTGTGTATGAGAATCAATAAAACCTGGAGCTAGATATTGAGTTCCATTAGCGTTAATGATTGCTTTGGCTTGTACAATTTCGTTTTCACTAATCAAACCAACTTTAACAATAGTATCTCCAATGATACCAATATCGTTTCGAAACCAAGGTGAACCAGTTCCATCAATAATTCGTACATTTCGTATAACTATATCGTAAACTGCAGATTGATTATGACTATGAGCTCTAGACATGCTCGACGCAAAGTTTGTACTATCCAAAACAAGAAACAAGCCAAGAAAAATTAATGAACTCATTATTCACACAAGTGTTTCAACAAATTCGTTTCAACAAATGTTCCTGTCCTTCTATTATTTCAATAAAATGTAAATCCTAAACATTGGAGTTTTACAGAGTAATTATCATAGGGATTTAGATAAGATTGATTGAATCAAATTCATGACATTGGTGTAATTACACTTAAGTTTTTCCGTCTGCAATATGACATTTTTTGATTTGAGTATAAATATAAAATTATAAAGTTTTTGATTAATTTCATGGTTAAAATTATTCACTTTGAGTTGCATAGCACGACTAGGATGCATTAATCAATTGATCATACTCTTATTGTCCTACTGCAATTTTTTGTCGGTCTTCATCAGCCTGTTGATTGTATTTTGGTGGATGTTCAAGTACAGAATCAACAATTCCAAATGCTTTAGCTTCGCATGGGTTCATAAACTTATCACGTTCCATAACAGATTCTGCATGTTAAAAATATATATGAATTAACTGCTATCCGATTTTTAATTATATAAAACGCATACCGATAGTAGAAAGATCTTGTCCAGTATGTTTAACATACAAAGCATTAATTTGTTTCTTAAGTTTTATAATCTCTTCAGCTTGAATTTGAATGTCAGTAGCTTGACCCTGAGCACCTCCAGAAGGCTGATGAACCATAATTCGTGCATTTGGTAGTGAATGACGCATTCCCGGAGTTCCTAAACAACAAATTTAGCTTTGATATCAAACAATCTACCTGCAAATTCAAATAAAATACTGAAATTCTTGATTACCAGCAGCGAGTAACAATGATCCCATACTACATGCTTGTCCTACACACCAAGTTGAGACGGGCGGAAGGACATATTGCATTGTATCATAAATCCCAAGTCCAGCCGTTACACTTCCTCCAGGACTATTAATATAAATATGAATTGGTTTCTTACTGGATTCAGATTGGAGAAAAAGTAGTTGAGCAATTACAAGAGATGCCACGGGGTCATTGACCTAAAAAACAAATATATAATTACAACGGTTATATTAGAGATATAAGAAATCTCTAGTTAACTTGTACTTACAGGTCCCATTAAACAAACAATTCGATCCTTGAGTAATCGTGAATAAATGTCATAAGCTCGTTCTCCTCGTCCACTTTGTTCTACAACTATTGGTATAGTTTGGAACGTACGTAAAAGAGCTGGGGTATTAATGAGACCATTCTTTCCTATCTAAAAGCAAAAAGGAGGAAATCATCGGGAATTAATTTAAGCTGGGCTAATTTAAGTGGTAAACATTGAACAACTTGAGCTTACCGATGTAGAAGTATTTACTGTAGTATTTCGGAGATTCTTGATTCCATTAGAAATCCCAGTCACAATTGTTTTCGGAAACATTATGTATATGATTAGTTTATAGGATTCCGAAGATTATCGATTCAATGGAGTCGAGCCGTTAGCGCCAGCGGTGCCGATAATTCCGAAGATTCTGAAATTAGGTATTCAATTCCAAGTCTGATTACAAAACCAGCTGATGAGAATGAGGAGAGTGAGAGTAGTATGATTTTTCATTGAACAATCGTCTGTCTCAGTCTCTGGCGTTCACCCGGCTAAAAATACACATATGAAAAACCCGCTATCATTCTTTCGAAATTTGATCGAACTATAAAATAAAAGTAATAGAACATAACTTCACCAAGTATTTCGACATCACAGTTTAATTAAGAAAAATTAATCATAAAATGGCCATGGCACTAGCACCAGGACAAAGTAGTTGTAATTCAAACAGTTCCGTGGAAGAATCTACTGGAACCGGAAGAAATTCCTTCACTACACAAAAACGGGGATGGACACAGGTTAAGCATAACATATTGAGCAAATACTTCGATGCCTGGCTACCAACATTGTCACAAACTAAATTCAATATTAGTAAATTAATTTATATTGATGGATTTGCTGGTACTGGAAAGTATGCAGATGGTACGGACGGATCACCCATAATGGTCTACAAACAAGCTGTGGAGCATAAGTTGAGAAACAAATTCCTGAGACCAATCATAATGTACTTCATTGAAAAGGATCCAGAACGAGCTGAAACTTTGCTAAACAATCTTGACGCTACCAAAATGGAGTTCGTAAATAACATTGGAGAAGATGCTGTTAGAAATGGTAGAATTAAGATCGAATTTAATTATCTGTCTTTAAAAATATATTTTAATTGTTGGTTTTTTCGGTCCTTTGTTGACCCATTTGGATTCAATGGTACGAAACGATAATGAATAGATTAAATTAGTTTTGTTTAAAATATGTTGTACGTGACGATTCGAAAACTCAACTTAGGTGCGGTGCGGTTACTCCTATGAGTCTGATGAGAAAGTTAATGAGGCGTGCTTTGACTGCCCCGACTGAACTTTTTTTTACTTTGATGGACGGTTTCGCAAGCAGATTTTTCACAATTGACTCAAAGGCCACTGCAATTAATGAGCTTCTAGGAGTAGATGATCAATCAAGATGGAGGGAAATTGTGTGCGCTGCAAACCTTACACCGGATGATAGAATAAAAAAATTCCTAGACATATACTGGGAAAATCTAACAAAAGAGCTCTATAGAGACTCTGAATCTAAGTTGTACCGACTCTCGTTTTCCATACGTAACGATACGAACAGACACATTTTCAACCTTCTCTTTGTTACTGGACATCTAAGTGGTCTTGGGAATATGAAAGCGGCAATGTGGCGACAAAGTCAACGTGTCGATTATCTGGTATTTTCACAATTTCTGACTGGAAATACTATCAATAATTTCAATGAGTTGGCAACTGATGATGCCCGCCGTGAAAGAATGTCCCACGTGGTATTTGATAAAATTATAGAAAAATTCAGTGGCCAAACTAATGTATCTGGAAAATCTATAGAAGAATATATCCTCGTTAAAACAGATTACCCGTTTAACGTCAAAAATGAACTCAAGCAATTACTTCAAAGCTTTATTTTAAAAAAAGATAGAGCATTTGAGAAAATTTTGTTTACATTTCCATAACCGTATAAATTATGATTTCAAAATTAGTTTTATTCAATCACTTATAAAACTTGATAAACATCGAAACAAATCTCCACTTAATCTTTTATAGTTGAGTTGTATCATATCGATATTTTATTGACAATTTTAATGCGACCAAGTATCGTGTCTAAAGTTAACAGATTAAATACTTGTGCAATACAGGATAACAATATTTTATGCCCTGTGTTAAACCCTAATTATAAATAAATAAACCACATAATTAACTGAATTTTTAGTTAGAATGGATCAAATGGAGTCACAATTTTCGATGATGCATTTTTCGGAGTCAGAAACTGATAAAACGCGTCGCGTAAGAATATAACTATAATTCCTCTCTCATTCTCTTTTCTATTTGTTTAATTTTGTCTTTCTTATAAAACTTCGATTCCTCAATCATTTCTATGACATGTTTATTCTCTGCTTCAATTTGTTCTTCAAACTTATCAAGATCTTTAATCACATTATTATACTTATTCACAATATTTTTCATGGCATTTTTCATGTATTTGCTTGCCATTGAGTCATATTTCCATATTAAATTAGTGTCGAATTCTTCTTTCGCTTCTTTAAACTTTTCGAGCATTGTTTTAACAAGGTTTGATGGAATAAGTTTATCGTGTTGTTCTTGAATGAGCGCTTGAATTAGCTTTTCATTGATTTCTGCATATTTTTCAACAGATTTTGATTCTATTTCATCTTCGGTATAAGGGTCCTGGAATTCTTTTTTGGGGCCTTTGAGAATGCTTCCGATAAAGTCTTTAGCCAAATCTACGGGATCCTTCGTCTTGTAATCTCCAGCCAATTTTTCCATGAATCGAATAGTTTTTTTCAATTGAAGAATGGCAGTTGGAGTTGTTATGTTGAGTCTATCGTCGACGAATTCTATAAAAAATTTGAAACAAATAACTATCAATTACCCATCGTATATATAATTTGACAAGTTTAGCTTACACTTACTTTTCGAAAAATCATCATCCAACTCCTCGTCAATATCCAATTCAATTTGTAAGGCTACTGCAGCCTTTAATTCGCTCATATACTCGTTAATCTTCATTTCAATTGTTTCTTTCCGCTCATCTCGGAGACGAATATTTTCTTTATGCTTATGATCCAAATATTTCGTTTCCTCTTTGATATTTTCATTCTCCTTTCTTATACTAATTAGCAACCTAAGGGCTTCGGTGCCGTTAGATGCGAGGCCGGTAGTGACATTTTCAGCTAAGTAGTCAATTCTTTGTGAAACCGGAACTTGATCATTTCGAATAAAATCATCCACAGGATCTTCAATGAGCATTTTCATCATTTCATTCTCAATTTTATGATATTTGATGTTTAAGGGTACCATAATTTGGTAGTAGAATTCTTTCGCCGAGGAAATTTCGGGTGATGACTTTTGCACAGCTATAACATTTTCTTGGTTTAACATTAAATTTAAAATGGACAGTGTCAATAATAAGATTCGATGCATTCTTGCTATGTATTATTAATCAATGCAGTAAAAATGCTTTCTCTCAAATGTTGAAAACTGAAGCCGGATGAACTAATCAAAACTCGAA
>JAQGCY010000420.1:0-18024 GCA_034700645.1 Xenylla mediterranea | reverse complement strand
ATTTATTATTTGGATTTGAAACGACATTTTTCAGAGCCTGAGGTTTGGATTTCCATTTGCTTCACCTCTGCTGTTGGCCTGGTTTAAACCACCTCTGGTTTTTTTCGGTTGAAACTAGGTTAAAACCGTCCGAAAAAATTCGGTTATAAAAGCTGTTAACCAAACAAATGACTTCTCTTTTCATGTCTATTTTTTATTTCAAACAAAAGTGTTGTAACGGAGATATGCAGAATTATTTATATTCATTGAGACTTGAATTTCTTATTTCTTGAGCTTAGGCTTAGTCTTCTGGAAAATCTTCTTTCAATATAGCACCCTGTTGTACTTTACATGCCTTGACAAAAGATTCATATGCAATTCATATTTATACGAATCATATGCAATAGAAGTTGTTGACAATTTAGAAAAAATGAGAAGGATTCAAAGATGATTCTTGTTTTTCCAAGCTGCACTTAAAAAACATCTCGAGAAACAAATTTACAATGCTGAATGTGAATAGCGTGATTTGGAATGAATTAAATCAATGATATTGGAACAAATAAGCTAAAAATATAGTTTTAAGTCTTCAGCTTCTATATTCTAGAAAAATTGTTGACATCTAAATGAGTTGACAAAGGTTTGCTGGTTAAAAGTTGATCTAAATTAAGAATCTGTCTCTGCCCAGAAACTTACAACATATTAACCTATATAATGAAAAAAGGACAGAGCCAGAGAGTAACTAACTGATAGTATTAATAGTAATAGCTGTGAGACAAAATAGGGATTTTTTCCATTTGAATTTTATAGTGAAGAAATATAATTGAGGGGATATTGTTGTAAGTAGATCTGTAAGTCTTCCCCGTTTTCAATATTCTGCATACTTATTTGCATAAATCTGCCCATTCATTTTCTTTACGAATTTGCTTCTCTTCAGCCGGATCAAAATCATTCGTGATGTTAAAAGTTTTACGAATCTCTTCTGCGGTCTTCCCTTTGATCATGATGGCCACAGTTTTGCAGGTGATATCCAAAAGTCCTTTGATATCCAAGTAATTTGCTGCCTATATTGAAAATGAAGAAGTCTCTTACTCAGCAGGTTGAATCTTAAAACTTGGTAAAATTGCTTACTAAAATCAACTCCTGAAGGGTCCCTTGGTCCACCTTCAGGAATTCCTGATCCCAGCCACTAATATCATCAGTTCGTTTTTCCTTCTCATCATCTTCATCTTCTAGCAATGGTGGATCATCCTAGTAGATACAAAACATGTTTACAATTCGCACCAGAGTAATCTCAGAATGGAGTGACTCAAGAACTTACCTTATGGTGATTAGCCCACTCAAGGACTTTGCGGAGTACAGCTGAATTAACATGAGGTAAAGGAATAACATCTTCCTCACCCTCAAGCTCATCCATTCCAAGATCTTCAAGCATGGTTTTGATAGTCAATGAGCATCGGATGACTTTAACATCAACAGTAAACTGCTCACGATCGGAACTCTCAAGCTTGATTACCGGCATGTTGAATATTGTAGATTACGGTTACAGAAATCCTTCAAAGTACTACAAAACAAAACGAAACATGATTAATTAATAACATTAACCGTTGTGTTAGTCGTAGTCCCAATCAAATCGCCAAATTGGGTTAAAAAAAACGATAGTTGGTCCGGGATAGGCCTAGGGATGACAATGACGCTTTGCAATCGCAGATACGCAGCTCCTATTTATCTAACTTATTAACCAAACTGTGACTGTATAACATAAGTGAAAAGTATGCTGGCCTGTCCCACATGACTCCCCTTGTCCCCTAATCCCTATAATGGGTCCAATCCAATCAAAAACAACAGTAACAATTTAGAATTGACCTTGACAAATCACCAATGATGACTATAAGAATTATGTTTATGATAGGACAAGATGAGATCAATGTTTTAGGGTGTGTATGTATGTATGATATAGTCCGAATAACTGTATTTCTAATAGGCAGTTAACCTTACAATTAGAATTAGCTGATTGATAGATTCAAATGCTGTTGCCGTTGTTCTATTGCTATTCAGTAAATTTAAATTTATATGCAACGTTAACGTACTGAAGAGAAACGACTGAAAATAAGTGATTGAGCGTAGTGCGTAGATAATTGAATTCCCAATTTTTCATTACTTACCACAAATAACTACAAGTACGACCAATAAATCAATCGCCAGCGCCCCAAAATTAATCGATGAATGAATCCTGAACAAGTAATTTCCGGAACAGAACAGACCTTCTCGCCCTCACCACAATTTGACTCAAGAGACAGACTGACGATGACGAAGCGTAAAAGAGAGAAAACGCAATAGGGATTGTCCATAAATCTCGTGATCAGTTAGGTGGTTGGGTGGGTCGAGTCTGTAATGTTAAATCGCGTGATCCTCCATAAGGAGCACAGTTGTAACAAACCGAAACCGAAAGTTTCGGTAAAATATTCGGTTTCGGTGGCATTTTGAAGCTTTCGGTTTTGGTTTCGGTTGGTCACGATTTTTTAACATTCGGTTTCGGTTTTGACTTTCGGTTAGGCCCAAATTATGAGTAATTCTGAGGGGAGTTCAGGTTATCTGGTCTCGTCGCTTCGCGACTTCGACCTACAAACCTAACTTCCAAATTATTGTCGACCGTTTCTGACCTAACCTATGCAAATACAAATTGGCTATAAAGACCTAACCAAACTAAAATTAACTCAACTTTAGCAAAGAAAAACACTTGAATATGGCAAATTTTTGGTTGAAATGTTGCCACATTCGGTTCATTTTCTTAGAGATTGTTCCCACATGTTGCAACATTTCTAGTGGCCACCTTTTGCTCCAACCTAACTAGGCCCGTAGTTTGATCACCAGATTTATGGACAGCCCCAACAAGAGCAAAATAAAATCCAATGATAAATAAAATTTCATTACATGTAAACCTCGTGACTTAACATATTAAAGGAGGGCATTACAAATATAAATCCCTTATTTATGGATATAAGGGGCCTCAAATACGCCACCGACCCCCAGCCACCATACCAGCGTTTTCAATGGAAATCTCGAATCATTATATCTCGAAAAGCTAAAAACAAAATTTCAATTTATTGGAGAAACAATGAGAAGCAATGTGTCAAAGTTGTCATCTTATATAGAAATGCATTATTGGAAATGACTGTGATGGTTAATAATGATGGTAATGAATGATGGATGAATGATGGATGAATGATTAATGGAATAATTAACTGCCTGAAGTTATACTCTTATAATGAATTAGAATTTTAGAAATTTGAATAGTGCTTATTATATGATGATTACACATTAAATTAAAGCTTTAGTTGTGCAATGTAGTCTGATTAAGATCGTAGAAACAGAAAGTTTCCTCTCTGCTCCAGCTCCTTATTCATTATAATCAACATTAAACAGTTGTGTAAGGAAGGGCAAGAGCGATGTCGATGAGGAAAAAGACAATTAAAAGCTACAAAACAAATTTATAAAGTTGACATTATATTATAGTATAGTTGAAGTAAAAGTGTGAATTGGATTAAGTGTACACTTAAATTAAGAATTACTGCTAAACTAACATTTAATGAATTTGATATACCTAGAATAATACATAATATAAATAAATATAAATATTTGTATACTCACTGGAAATAAATGCTTAAAGCACTTAAAAACAACTAATTCTTATATATAAAGTAAATATAACAACTTGATTCTTTGGATTTTTTTAAGAATAATACCAACATGCTGAATTGCTGAGCTCAATTAATCCTACTTGGGTTTCTTTTGAGTCTTGGCCTTGGCCTTCTTCGGTCCTAATCCTTGGGATTGATTCCGAGTGTACTTGCGTTTCCCTTTGGGTTTTGCAAGTCCTTTAAAATCTTGGCTTTTTTCTTCCACAACAACTTCACTTTCCTTCATATCACGAAATTCTAATTGTTTTGAAGATGCAACGGATTGACTTTGAGGCTCATTTGCTACTCCATTTCTGTATTTAATCTGACAATTAACTGAGGAATCTCCCTTTACACCTAACTCATCTTCATTTTTAGCAGCTGCAACAGAATTATCAACTCCGTAACTTTCAGATGCAAACCTAATTGGACTCAACATAGCATCAATGTTCATAGGAGAAATATCACCCGCTTGCAGTCGTAATCGCTGATTCTGAGCTATTTGTTCATTTCGCTTGCGGAGTTGAGCCATTAAATCAACAGATTTTATATAATTGTCATAATGTTCTACGCCTAGTAATTCTACTTCCTTTGAATAAACCGTAGGCTTACTCAGTAGTGGGTCATGAGGACCTAGCAAAGGTGCGTACTCATTCACAGGGCTAAAAGTTTGATTAATGTTGGACCAACCACTATTAACTCCAGCTGAGAAATTCTTGAGCCCATGCCGTTCACGTTCCTGGGATTGCAGATGCTGAGCCTGATGTTGACTTGAATTTGGATAACTGTAAGACCAACTACTATTAACACCATTGGAATAATTCTTGAGCCCATGCCCTTCACGTTCCAGTGTTTGTAGCTGCTGAGGCTGAAGCTGATTTGGATTGGGATAAGTGTACGACCAACTACTATTAACTCGACTTGGGTAATTCTTGAGCCCTTGCTCATGTCGTTCTTGTGCTTGTAGATTGCCAGCTTGAATTTGACTTGGCATTGGTTCCTCTTGCCTATCTCCCCCAACCACAGGAATTTGAATAGCAGGTGTCTTAGGAGTGGAAACAATTGGCCAATCAAACTCCATGGTTTCGAAATTAAATACTGTAAGATAATAGAAAACAATTTGTATTTGAAGTAACTACTATGGTTGTAAAATACAGACGGTGCATCTAGGCTTACCAGGATTTTCATACGTACACTGCTCGTTAACATCATACACAAAACCATCATTTGCAAATTGAAAGGAGTCTTGGGCCTTCAAAAACTCTTCTGTAGTCGGGTGGTAAGTATCTCGAGTTCTAATAGTGACAATATCAGCGCAAGGAGTTGAAGCAGGAGATTTTTCCTGAAGCTGTTTGTTTCCTATAGCTAACGGGTTTGAAATGGAGTTTTCCGTTTCGAGTTTTAATTGGTCTGGTACAGGTTCATGTTGAACATGTTTAATTGAGTCCTGGCATCCCGACGAAGAGGCAGTTCCTATAGTTGTTATGAATTAATTTTAATTATAGTCACACAATTTTGTACTAACTCTGTTCATACCAGTAGAATCCAAAACATCTAAATCAAAGTCCAATACCTCCTCGGTTATGTCTGTCACGGGTAACAATGAGCCTATAATTATAATAATAATATAACGAACCATGACACAGCCTGTGTTAATTTTATATTCCGCATAATTAAATTAAAGAAACTTTGATTACTTACTATTGCCAAAGGGCTCTACTTGGGATTCATAAGGAATTTGATGCCCATCATCAACAGCAACAAGTTTAAAAAATTCCATGGTTTCAGAATTCACAGACAGACGGTCGAAGTTCATGTACTCAAGTAGACAGTATGCTCCAGTGTCCTAACCCCACGTAGCTCAATTCAATTCAATGTTATTTCTTTAAGTTGAGGAGATTAAAAATTAACATGCAATTGATTCTTTGACCGTTAAATTATAAGATATGTATGTAAAACTTAAACGGACAAAACTGAGGAAAGAATGAGCTCGTTCTTCAACCAAAGACCACTCTCGACTCTCAGACTCATTCAGGGACAATTCATTAATCATGTCATGGTCCAAAAGGAATGTTGTCCAGAATTTATTTTGTCCATGAAAGAAAGTGCGTGACAGCAGGGGTGAGGGGGTAGAAAATTTTTGATTTCAGCGATACATAAATTTACGAATGGCCCCTTGTGGATCGCGTACGTACTTACGTACTGAATCTGCCATTTTGCCATACATTTGGCATATGAAAATATGGAGGCGTTGGTTTTGGTATGGGAAAAAATATTCTTCTCCTTCGCTTCATTCTTCGTGTTGTGCTTTTGCTTGTATGTATTGCAATTGGATTGAGTATGAACTATGAATGTATGAATGAATGAGTAAGCAAAAAAAAATCCATAGCCAAAGCTAAGGCTCCTCCATGTCTACTGTGTCTATTTTACTTGAGCTTCTTCTTCTTGTCTGTCTGTCTGTATGTGTGTGTGTAATGTATTAATATGCGTCTTCTCTTCTTCCCTATTATAACTGTACCTTTAAGTACTCATTTTCATGATGGACTATGCTAAGGCCTAGGGTACTGGTTTCTTATAATTATGCATGCATGGTATGTATGTATGTATTTGTGACCTTAGCATTATTAGCAACGATTGAAGGAAGCATCAGCATGGGACTAGCTTAGGACCAGAGGTGAGTGCCCATGAAATTTTAAATGCCCAGCCCGCCCAAAGCCCATGGGAATTACGATTTCGGATGCCCAGCCCGCCCAGAGTTCTTCATCCTAATGCCCAGCCCGCCCATGCCCATTAGCAATAAAATAAAAAATGCCCAGCCCGCCCGTGGGCGCCCATGGGCTTTCAAAAATGCCCATGTCATGAAAAAACCCAACAGATTAACATGTTTTCTGGTGCTTAACCCGTTCTAAAGCAGAGTAAGAGTTTCAGTTCTTAGAAAAATGGGCAAAAAAGGATGCGCAAAGCTAATTTGCCACCTATGTATCATTTATTTTAAGTAGGCATTCGAAAAACAACAGTAAATATAGGGTAACTCCCTCTATTTTGTTAATTTTATTGCATTTTTTCCTATAAATGGGCATATGGGCCGCCCGTATGCCCAAGCAAAAATGCCCAACCCGCCCATGCCCTTAGAAATATTTATTTTAAACGCCCAACCCGCCCATGCCCGTTGAAATGTTTATTATAAATGCTTAGCCCGCCCATGCCCAATGGGCTTCTGGGCATTCACGGGCATGCCCAAAATTTGCCCATGGGCACTCACCACTGGCACATAGTAAACTCTAACTGCCAAAAATACAGAGTCACAATCGAAAAAGAACGGATAAGTTTGCTTGTTTACAAACAAACCATTGTTAATTCTCATCCATTGTTTATTCAACACTGAGAAACTATGAATAATACCTGCAAATAAATGGATATCGATTGCAATTGTGATCGAAATGCAAATGCTTACAGTTACAGTAAAGCTTACTTATTAACATGTTATACATACTTATGCGACATTCTGTTATGTTTGATTGGTGTCTAATTACAGCGTACATAAAAATTAGAATTGGTAAAAGAACACTAGTCTTCTATAGTTGGGCATAAAAATAAAGTTGCTAAAGAGTGTTTGGAATTTCAAGTAATTTTGGATTTAAGTAAGCGGAGTTTTATTCTGTAAAACAAAAGAAACTCGTCTGCAATAATCTGTACGTACAAGTCCTCTTCATTTTAATTTAATGTCATTGTTTCAAATATTAATTCATTCATACCACACTAAATTATGCTGACTTTATTTTAAGCATGTTAATGCTTAGGCAAGCATTTTATTGCTACAAAACTCTCTTGGATTTTTGTTGAAGTTAAAAGTGCAAATCCAAATGAATTTTGCCACAGACTTCCAACAACTAGACAAGATCGGAATAGAATACTTGTACATGTTGCACTTATGTAAATTAACAGTAAGATAATTTTTTTTACAAAGATTTTAATTTTGGTAAAACTGGATCTATGAAATTTTTCCCCCATAAGCTCATGTTCTCAAGTAAGTTTAGCCTAAGCCTAACTCAGTGATGGAAAAATACCGCAGTACATTGTATTAGATTAAATTAAATATGAAATTAAAAAAGGCAAAAGTAAAATAATGTAATTTACTTTTTTTTAATCAAGACAAATAAGTAAACGTAACTAGTAGTAGTTATCTAAATCTAGTATTTTAATTATGAAAACTTGTGACATGCAAAATGCCTACTTTTCAGGCTTGACCAGCATCGTGGAGTTCTTGACAATTCGGAATTAAGCAAATTTCTTTACAATTAATTTCGAGTAGTTTTTATTTATGAGTTTTACGCTTTTACACATCAACTTTTGAGGTTCGGATGGAATTGTAGTAGATAAAAGATAGGTATGGACCGGTCTATTATGTAATTCTGATTATTTTATTTTATTGCTTTAACTTTATGTATAATATATTGTATATATATTTTTACATTTACATACTCATTATATTATTGGTATATGTGTCCCTTCTTTTCTTAAGTTGTTTTAGACAGAATGAATGGGATTAATGGAAACCTTTGGAGGGTTGGTTCTCAACCTTTTTATGAGATGAGGGTATGTGTCTTTGAGCTCTTGGATACTAATTCTGACTTTAGGCTAAAATAATTGTTTTAAATATAATAAGCTTATACTCCGCAAGCAGCTAAATACTAAAATTAGAACAATGCATAAATTTCATATCGATATCAGTGGTGTAAGTAAATACCAGTTTCATTTTAGGATATGTACGTAGAAGTATAACTACTAAACGTCACATGAAAGAAGTCATTTATTTTGTAAAAGGTTGAATTGAAATTGATAAGATCTGCTTCTACACATATTATATTATGGCTAGAAACGCGTGTTGATAAAACTATACTTCAATATAAGCTAAATTCATCTAACTAGCATTCCTTCCATTACGAACACTAGTGTCATTAGCAAAATAAAACCTTTGCCCTGACCCGAACTGAAACGTTAAACGTTGTTGTACTTGTAGTTGTAACTGTAAGACTTAAGAGCATGCAACTCAATTTTGTGATTTGTATCTATTTTTCCATTCCAGGTTCCAGTGATCTGAGGTTATGCAATAGCAAAGCAAATATAACATTTCATTCCAGCAGCCAAACCAAGTCCATGCCAGTTTTATCCATCTCTTCAACTTCATTTCATTTCATTGAAGAAATAAATGTTAAGCAAAAGGAAGAACTATTCCTAGCTAAAATTCAATTAAACATTGTGGATTTGAGTGTTCAAAAAATCTAGAATTTTCTCAAGGTTATTTATATTTCCCATTTTAGAAAAGTAAAAGTGTATTTATAATTTAATGTGAAATTGGATTCATTCCCGATGGTGGGACAAAATATTCCCCGAGATTTAACTAGGATTAAGACATCAACATCGAAATATAAGATACAACAACTAGAGCTACTCCTATTTCTACATCTACAGTTCCAACAGCTTTTGTTTCCAGCAATAGTCAACCTCCTATCACAACACAGACTGACGTTACTTTTATTAATACTAATTACCGGTGGTTCTATTAAACAGTTTAAAATCTAGTTAGTAGAAAAATAAATTCCTAGTTTTAAATTGGTACAATGAGTGCAAGAAGACGTTCATCAACTCAGAACATTGGGTACGGCGCATTGGGCAGAACGGCGGCGATTTCTGCAAGAAGTTTTGATAGGAGGGCATATAATGCTGCCTTGATTGAACGACTCAATGAACCTTTAATATCACAAATACGACAACAAACTGCTGCCGAAGCTGATGGACCGTTTCCTTCAAAGTTTAAGCAAATCGCTAGAAGTAGAAGAAGGTACTTTAACTTTTTACTTAACTTCGCCCAGTTGAGCTACTAACGTATAATTTCTTTAATTTAACTTTTTTACAGACCTAATCTTAGAGTGTTCAAATCAGAAACAGATTTTCCAGCACTTTTTGCCGATGAAGATGTTGATGAAATCCGTGAAAAGTTAATACGCACATATAATCATCACAATCCATCCTTTCATCTCAAAAGTGTACCAAAATTTACGCATAAACAAAAATTGGTATTACTATCAATAGCCTTGGTTGACTTCACAAGTTTTTGTGCAATGAGTATTTTAGCACCATTTTTTCCAGCCGAAGCTTCTTTAAAAGGTGTATCAACTTCTGTATCTGGATTTATATTTAGTGTTTACGCTTTAGTTGTTTTTATTGGTAAGATTACTTTTTTTCGATTCATGTTGTTAACGTTGATTGCAATTAACAACTTGAATTGTTTTTTTGTTATTTTTCAGCATCACCATTTATGGGTATTCTTGTATCGAAAGTAGGTCCCAAATTCTTACTCCAAATGGGAGTATTTCTTGGTGGAATGTGCAATATTTTATTTGGGTAACATTTATAATAACATTTTTTTAAAAATGAATTGTGAAATTTCAACAAAATTCGCAAAAATTTAGATTATTGGATCGAGTAGAGTCAACCACTGTTTTCACCGCATATTGTTTTCTTGTTCGAATTTTTGAAGCGTTGGGGGCTGCTGCTTTTGCCACATCTAGCTATACTTACGTTGCAAAATTGTTTCCAGACAACATCGGAGCAGTTTTGGTATGGCCATAAATTTTTAGATTGAACCATATTGTAATTAATACGAACATTACATTTTTTCACAGGGAATATTGGAAACATTTGTTGGGCTTGGGTATGACACTGTTTATCTATTTTGGTTTAAATGCTAGATGGTTAAATGCATTCTTTTTATTTTAGCATGAGTGTAGGTCCAGCCATTGGAGGGTTTTTATATGATGTAAGTCTTAAAAATTCCACTTATTCATCTATATATGTATTCACTAACTAATTTCCACATTTTAGTGGGGTGGATATGGACTGCCATTTTTTTTCTTAGGCGTGCTTATGCTGATCACAATACCGATTAACTGCTTCCTCCTACCAACCAGTACTTACGAAAGTTCCGAAATGGAATCCGATATGTCCGAGATGTGGAAATTATTTAAACTTCATCCAATTATACTTGTTACACTTGTTGTTGTAATAGCTTCTAATACATGGAGTTTTTTAGATCCAACACTCGAACCTCATTTACGAGAGTTTGCTTTAACAGCAAAACAAGTTAGCTTATTCTTCCTCTTGTCATCTGTATTCTATGGCTTGTCAAGTCCATGCTGGGGATATTTGGCTGATAAAATGGACCAGACCTGGATTTTAATGGTCACGGGACTAATTTTATCATCTTTTGGTTTAATTTTGATAGGACCATCGCCAATTTTACCACTGGATAAGTATGTTTAAAATTAATTGTAATATGCATTCATAGTTTATTTTCATCCATTGATTACCAGCTCAATATGGATAAACATTGTTGGCTTAATTATATTGGGACTTTCAATTTCTTTAACTTTGCTTCCTACCTTCGAAGCTATGTTGGATTTTGCCATGTAAGTTTAATTCTTTTACTTGGCATCGAAGCAGTTTACAAAATAAGTCAATGTTGTTTCACATGTATAGCGATGGTGGCTACAGGGACGACGTTGGTACCTATGGTTTGATCGCCGGCCTTTGGTCAAGCATGTATTCTTTGGGGTATGATTGAAATATTTTTTGCCCTTTTCAAAGTTTTCCTATCAATTGAATTGAATTTTTGGTGTAGAGAAGTGATTGGACCCTCAATGGGAGCTGCCTTGGTTGATCATTTTGGATTTCCGATATGCTCAACAGTCATGTCAAGTCTTTGTTTAGTACTGGGTCTAGTGTTGCTATTCTATTTTTTGTTTCTCTATGAAGCATCGCCAATCCTCCCAACTACAATTTTTAGGGACAACTTAGACATTTCAGACAGTGGCATAAGCGAAAATGAAGGAATTGTAACAGGGACGACGGGAATGTCATCGTGTTCTAGTTCCGCTTCTTCTACATCGCTCCAAGTCACACGGGAAGAGATAATGCAAGAGAAACCAGCTCAAAAAAATCTCACAACTATTGTACAAATTAACGAAAATACTCCATTACTTCAACCTAGGACGAATCCAGTTGCTCGACGGCCAATTCATTTCCTGGATCGTCTCCACCATCACTCCGATTATAGCAGTGAACCAGTACTAGTTGGATTACAGGAAGGGAGAAGGAGGTCCATTCCCAAAACTTTGAATCAACACAACTTACCAATCATAATTTCTTCGCCCACTGGAAATTGTATTAACATATCAATTCCTGAAAATATTGGTGGATATTATGGGAGTAGTATTGGGAGCGTAGGAAAATACGATTATGGTGGAAGTTACCCCTCCGTTATGAAAACAATAAGTATAACTGGATTTGGAGCAGTGGAAGTATAACTTTTTTCTTAATTAAAGCACAAGCACACTTGTGTTTTTAAGGTGAATTTAATTTCTCAGACATTGCATTGTGTAGAATTTTCTTCAGTTTGTTTGTCTAAGACAAAATTTATAACCCAGTGATTTGTAGCTCCAAGCGCAATTTATATGTGATAATTGAGTACTGATTATCTATTTTGTTTGCATTCTCTGCATTGAGGATGCAAGTAATATTAACTGAAAGGAGAAAGGACGAGCTTTATGTTGTTGAACTAAGGATTCGTCAATGTTACTATTATCATTATCATTAGTTACGATAAGTTAAGTTATTGTTTTATTTTTTATACCTACGCCAGGAAACTGTAAGTTTGAATTAAGTATAAAAAAAAGTAATAAATTATTGATAAATGCAATAAGTAACAATACTAAATCTATATAACAGATACATTACTTATACTATATTTTAATGTTTTCGTTAACTAAAAGAGAAATGAATGACTAAAATTTCTACTTAATGAGGCTTACGAATACTCTAGATCCTATCTTGCTCCACGTTGGTTTTACAATATTACCAGGTACAGAAAAGCATATTTACGAGAGTTATAAATGCATATACATTACATTCAGCATAGAGGCACCGATTAAGTCATATGGTTTTAACTTACGGGGTCCATATCAAGGTTATACCTTCTGTGATCGATAGTTTTTGCAGTGTTGTGTTAACGGATAGTGTAAGGTACTTGAAATAAAATAAAATAGTTAGAATGATTAGCCGATGCTGTAAATATAAGGAACTCACCTTTTTGTCGAATGAAAATGTGTTCCAGTCAACGTTGTTAATTGTCACTGCTGAAACACTCCCCATTATTCCACGGATTTCAATAAAATTAGCTGTCAAATTTGCTTGATCATATCCTGTTCTACCAGGAAGAATTGATAAAGTATTCGACTCCACTTTAAAATTGTAATGATTGTAGTTCGTTAGTACGTCAGGAACTGAAAACAAAGAAAATCATGTTGAAATCGAAAGTTTCATATTGTTATTTAATGCTTTAATGATGTTATTCATGTACGTGGTGTCTCTCCATCATCATGGTAAAATTCCCCAATAGCTTTCCCATTTGAAAGAAATGCGTGGATGGTGAATGGATTGTTTCGACTGGAGGCGAAATAAAAGAGCCAATTATAATTTATTAAAGGTTTAAAGGTATAACTTGTGAATCTAGATTGTGGAATTACCTTTGTTTTGTATTAAGGCTTGGAATCTGCTTGATTACAATAGTTCCAGCTTTGTATAAGATTGGGATTGAATGAAATTCTTCAGGGACACGGATATCACGAACTTCACCAAGAGATTCAATTATATCAGGATAATAATGTTGATACCACCAGCCCGGACTTAAATATGCTTCTATTGTTGGTTTTGAATAATTTTCTTCCAAAATTGGAATAATCATTATTGACGAGCCAATCATAAATTGAGTTTCAATAAGGAAAGTTTTTGGATCGAGGGGAAATCTACATTTAAAAGCGAATCAATCAAGTTTTTTGTGACTAATTTGTTCACTTAGTCTTTAAGCTACTTACTCATAAAATAAGGCTCTGGCTACAGGCTCACCACTTATATGTGCATGGAAAAATACTGAATACAGGTATGGGAGCAAACTATACCGGACTTTCAGAGTTTCTTTTGCAGCATCAATAACAATTCTACCCAGTGAAGCTGGATCTTGGGGCTGTAGAAAACAATTAATTGTGGGGTGAAAATTGAAATACGGTAGATATGACTTACGAGTCCATCATCAGTATTGTGGTTTCTTGAAAATGGGTAAAATGCCCCAAGTTGTTGCCATCTTCGACATAATTCAACAGTCGTATTCCCATTGAATCCACAAATATCGGCACCAACCATTGGAATTCCAAACAGTCCAAAGTTAAGCATTTGAGGAACAGATTTTCTCATGTGATCGAATGATGACAAAACGTCCCCTGTCCAATGGCCGCCATACTTTCCTTGTCCTGGAAAAGTGGATCTTGATATAACAAAGGGTCTCTTTGCTCGAATATCACCGAGTACGCTATCCAAATACAGAAAGGTTAGACATCATTTCCTAAGATCGACTCAAAAACTTTTAAACTATTACTTGTAAGTTGCTCGTGTTTCAAACGTCCCAAATAAATTATGCAAATCATAATGAGAACCCAAATACTGTTTTGCTGAAGGACAAATCGTCTTATAATGTAGCTTTCCTCCATCAACAGCTGGTAAATATGGGGGATAGTCAAGAGTTGATTCTATGTCACATCTTCCATCCTTGGTTCCATCCCAAAAATTGCTTGGTTCATTCATATCCTAAGAAAAAAATATAGAACAACACAAAGTAGTAATTTAATCAACTGAATCAGGTGAAACTGGGCTTACAATCCACGCTCCATCAATTGGGATGGAATTGTAAAAATTTTGGAACTGCAACATCCAGTAATGAGTTACATTTGGATGAGAAAAATCTGGCCACACCGTTGAATTCGGATTCCAAACTTTTCCAACGAATGGCTGTCCCGTTTTTCCATCTTGAATAAAAATGTTTTGCAAAAGTCCTTGGTCATAAGGAGCATATGGGCCAGATTCTCCTCCACCAATTCCAGCATCGATTAATGGAATATAGTTCATTCCTCGCTGCAAATTCACCAATTAGCAATGAAGATAACTTTGTAAGTAAGTATAATAGTATTGTAATTGTAAGAAAAAAATTACATACATTATGTAACTTTCTCACAAATTCTGGCAAACCCTTGAACTTTTCAGGATCAAAAGTGAAATCATTTTGATTTTTCATATAATCCAAGTCATTCCACTGAACGTCCTAAAGGAAAGTATAAAAATGCTGAAGTGAAACTATTGACTTTGTTTGGAAGCTTTTAACTTACAATTGGGATCCCAGCTTTTAAATTATTTTCAAGTATTTCTTCAGTATGATTTAAAGTTCCATAGTTATATCGTGAAAGATGAAAACCAAGAGCAAAGTATGGAGGAAGCATTGGTTTTCCAATTACATCTGTGTATTGCCTCATGACATCAGATGGCTTTGGCCCCAGAAATACTCTAAAATCTAGGATCCTGAAAAAAAGTTACAGTTAATCCAGACATTACTTTGAATCTGTCTTGTCCTTACCCTCCAATAGTACGAAAGGTGATAGCTGGAGCTGGTTGCAAAATAACCTCTAGAATATACATATTTCCTTATGATAAAATGTTTCTAATGCCAATCAATCTCGTCATATATTTTACTTACCCATAGCATTGCTATTAGCAAGAAAAACCCCATGACTCATACCAGATTGTTCCATAACAATGTAGAAAGGATGTGCACCATACAAATTACTCTACAACAGAGGTATATCTTTAATAAAAAACTGTCTTCGACTTTACAAATGCTTACATTTTCCACTGGGATTTTATCATGGGTCCATAAAACAGTTCTTTTCCAGTCTAAACTTCTTCTTAAAGAATCTTCAGATTCTCCTAGTCCATAAACATATTCCGATGGGAGGCGAGAAGACACTTGGAGGAATTGGTCTGCGTATATCATTGGTGCAATTGTGGTATCAAATCTATGGACATCATCGTTAATTAATCGGAGTAACAAATTGAAAGTCAAATTAATAAATTGATGAAACGTACAAAGGGAAAGACATTCCATTTCGAATTATTTGGATACCATTAGGATAAATTTTCACATTATAGCTTACATTACTAGCTCGCTTCTCGGGGCTAGTTTTATAATCAAAAGGCACTTCAAATCGTTGGACGGTTGGATCGAAGATCTACCAAATCAAATTTGTAGATTAATAGAAAAACTGCAAGTAAAACCCAAAATTACCTTAATTCTAAAAGTGTTTTCAGTCTCATAATATACATTTATCATTAGTTTCTTCACATCTTTAGGAAAGAAGGAGGGTTTGGATAGATTTGCTTCTGCTTGCACGCCAAAGTGAGTGTTAATGGCTGGACTCCAGTTATAATATCCATAACTTGTCTGAATTCTTGAAAAGTAGCAAAATGGTTCCCCAGACTTTGGATCTCCTGGGACCCAACAACAATTTCTTTCGTGACAGTGTTCCTCTGTTGCTCCAGGTTCAGGGTGACAATCAAATCGCCAAAGTTCATCAACGTTGCATTTATTTTGCTGAGACTCTGGATCAAGAATTCCCGTGTTTAATGTTATCTGCAAATTACATAGGGTAGGATTAAACGTTTATACTTTTTATAGAATCACAGTAGACAGTTCATATGTAACTCACTGGATGAGACAAGATGTACCATTCCTTTCCAACTACAGAAATAACAGAAATCACAGAAATTGAAAGGAAAAGTATCATAAGAATTCTTAAGAATAAGCCCCAGGGGTTCCTAATTCCATACTTTGAACTGAGAATTAAATGATCAGATTCCTCATGAAAGTCATCTTCACCCCCAAGACCAATAATTTCCCCATTATCTTCTAGGGCTGAATGATTCTTCAAAACTTGAAGTTTTATCTCTTGAAATGGCATTACTAACAGCACATTGAGTACATTGGCGTAGCAAGATGTGGCTTCGTGAGTTCCTTTTTTGGAACACTAATTATCTTTCACTTCTGTTAAACTTGTCAATTTCAGCTAGGTCACCTAAAATTACAAAATGCACATGAAGGCACAAACAATTGAAAAAGCATTCATGAGTTAAGGAGTGACTGTGAGTCTAACAAACAAGTAACAACGCATTTGGTACATGCAATAATTGTCATTTTGGCCAAGAACAGAAGTATGAGACCTGACAAATATGGTGTTTAGTTCCAAACCAATATTTTGGAATTACACATAATATTATGCATAAACCAAGCCAAATTTTAGAGAATTACAAATTAACTAATTAGCAAGCAGAAGCATTAAGATTAAATTTCGAAAGAGTGGTTATGTTTTTTGTATGATTGTTCTTGAAATAATAGGTTGGGTTCCAGCAATGTGTGGCCAGTCAAAATGTTGCCACATTCTCGAAAAAAAATTCAAAAATAAACTCAATGTGGCAACATTTTGAGCTTAAAAGGTTGCCACATAGAAGAAAATTTCTATTCGAAAAATGTCCCATGTAGCAACTTTTCATTTTCAACTTGGGTTTCGACCTATCTCTGATGCATTTGCATCGGTCAAGTTAGAAATGCTCTTCAATATTTTGGAAGTCAGGTTTTCCGGTCTCGTCGCTGCGCGACTTCGACCTCCAAACCTAACTTCCAAAATATTGGCGACCATTTCTATCCTAACCTATGCAAATGCAAATTCGCTATAAAGATCTAACCTAACCAAACTAAAATCAACTCCAAAATGTTGCCAGTTTATTTTTGAAGTTTTTTTTGAGAATGTGGCAACATTTTGACTGGCCACACATTGCTGGAACCTAACCGAAATAATACAAGGTTGATTGATCCCATCCAGAGACACAAATAATTCAATTAAATTCAAAATTAGACATTATGCATACGTAAATGTATGTGGATTTTGCAATTTGTTACTGATAAAATATACACCCACTGCTTATATTCTTCTTTATCTTTCAAACTTACTTCAAAGTTAAAACACTAACAGTCAATCTCAACAGTAAACAAAAACGACATGGACATGTCATCTCCAATGTTAACAACAAATTAACAATTCTATGTACAAGTACAAACTAAGGACTGTAGCACATGTACAAAATAGATCTAACAACAGCTGAGCTCAAGTTATTCTCGTCCAATCCAAAGGTGGGATAAATGCAAATTCAAATCCAAATCCTAGGCTTCAACACACTGCAAATCCAAATCCAAACCCAAACCCAGATTTGGTCTACAGAACAAATCCAAATCCAAATCCCAACTTCAAACCCCAGTGCAAACGCAAATCCAAATCCCAACTTGGTGTCTCATTGCAAATGCAAACCCAAATCCTAACTCTAAACCCCAGTGCAAACCCAAATCCAAACCCCAACTTAGAATCTCAATGCAAAT
>JAQGCY010000419.1:0-18032 GCA_034700645.1 Xenylla mediterranea | reverse complement strand
CATTGGTGCTGGAATTTATTGAAAGATCACAAGAAAACTTCACCAGCAAAATTAAATGAGACCATAGATACATTCCAAAATTCATCTAGTAAGGATAAGGATCTATCTCATCCATCATTTTCCGCAAATACCAGTCCACTTAGGTCTATTGCAGATTCGTCAGCAAATTCGAGTAGTTCGATTTTTTTCCTAAATTCGAAAGCTGAATCTGAACCAGCTGCGAGTGTAAACATACCATTACCAGATAATTGGAGACTTGTTAGTAAAGATACGATGATTCGTAAAACTCCAGGGCCAAAATCGGCTGTACGATTAGATGCTTTGTTGTCAAAACCGATAACCCAAATAGTATCCCCAACGAAAACGGGGAAGGTCGAGAGAAGATGGACAGACGTTGTGGGGATCACCTCTGCAAAAAATAATGCTTCGTCCAAACTCCAAAGCCATACAAAAGAACTAGACAGTGCCTATTGGGCTGATGCTTCCAATATTATTAGCTCAAGTGAAGCTAGTGCAAGTACAATAAGGTTTATGCCAACCTTGAGTGAAAAAATGGTCAAAGGGTTTCCAAGTTTAAAATCTCCTCAATCAAAATTACCTAGCATTAAAGAATCTTTTAAACAAACACTGCCCACTAGCTGTAACCAAAAGTCAGCACAGTCTATACGTGGAATTACTCGAAAGTATAGTGGTGCCTTAAAACCAAACGTTAAATCCCAAAATCTGATCAAGGAAGAAGAATCACCGCACATAATTGAAAGTACTCATTCTCTTGCACCTCAACCCCCGCCACATCGTTCTGGTTCTGGTCAAAAGAGAAAAGCAATTCGATCCGAAATTTCATCCGAAGTTACAGCTTTATTAAAGAACACAAACGTTAGTGTTTCTGTTGCAAACCAGTCTGAATACCCGGAAAGTCAGACTGGTTTGCCTGGAAATAAGACTCAACCCAGTTCCATACCACCCGGCATCAAGTTTATATCTGTGGAAGACGTTCTTAAAGGGAAAACATTTCATGACTCGAACTTACTTAATCAGTACGCGTCATATGGGAAATTTATTATGCCAAAACCAAGTCCTACATCTGGAGCTTCTGTAAAGCATTCTCCAAATAAGAAACCTAGATCAAGTGCATTTAAACATAACTCTACACCACCTAATAAGCCCAGGATTTCGGACAGTGGAAAAGACTTGCCCTTAGTTCCTTCTTCACTTTGCAGCCAGACTCAGAATAATCAGCAAGGTTCGCTAATTAATGTCACGACCACCAGTAGTCAGAATTCATGTTCAACTAGTGAAGTGGTTGAATCCGGGGATAATAACTATGCTTACCACTCTGTGTTAATTCAAGAAACCTCTCGACCTATCCCAAACTTTTACAGTTTACCGGTCCAACAGTCAGTAAATCCAATTCCTACTAATAAACCTTTTAATTTACCGGTCCCACAGTCTGGAAATACAATTCCTACTAATAAACCTTTTAATGTACCGGCCCCACAGTCAGGAAATCCAGTTCCTACAAATGAACCGTTTAAAATAGTTTTAGGGAAAAAAATTCTAACATCTAAAGATTTCAAAACTAGCAAATTCATCAATCCGCCTGTTCCAGGCAAAGTTTCTATTGTAAAGCGAGTTATTAAACATAATCCAGGAAACCGACGCTACAAGGCTCATGAAATGGCCAACATACAGACATATAGCGAATTTCTACAAAATAAAAACCTTGTGACTTCCACTCTAAATCCTTCCTCAGTCACTTCGGGTAATAATGCTAACGTGGTTACTTTTTTTGTACCACTACAAACAAGTATAAATTCAGAACAGATCCTGAATACTCAAACTTTTACTACAAATGTTAACTCCACTACAGCAGGACCAGGAACCCCTGTCACAATTGTACCGGCCTCATCAATTCAACCTCAATCAGTGGTTCAACCCAGTAATAACGTAAATCCATATATAAAAAATTACACATCTTATTAATTTTGAAAAGAATTTTGCAAAAATGACATTTCTTTTACGGCATGCTAAGTGTTACATGTTGAGGTTGAGTACATAATATATGCTGATTTGCCTTTATTTATTTATTATAAGATTAATTTGATAAAAATCGTAATTTATATAATTACAGAATATAATTGAATACATGCTCAAATGCACTATTTCCAAAAATTCAGTTCCATACTTGTGGATTATACATGACGTAGTCAACGAGAGTAGCTTCTTTCAATCCGGAATTTATTTGAAATGTTCTAGAGATTTTATTCTGGACGTCAACTGATGTACAAGGGATAAATGCATTCTGACCCAAAGTTTTGATTAATTGTTGCATACAAATTTTTCCATACCCTTTCTTACGATGTTCTGGCAGTGTATACAACATTCCCATAAATCCTGAACCAGCAAGTACTACAGAACTTAAAACTTCCCCTTCACTGGAGTAGATTCCAAATGATGGGTTTTTTTCCAAAAGTTTGGAAACATAGGTTTCTGTTCCTGGAACAGCATATTTCCATGTCTCGAGGAGGAATTCTTTTCCTTTGCTTGTATTTAGGCTTTTAATTTCTACATCACTAGACTCGTTCGTTGGACTGAAAAATGATAGAGCAATCTTTATATTAAGCCATGGAATTATGTAGGGTTAGATAGTCAGTTTTTGACCTACGGATTCAGATTAGCAGCTTCATCAGTGTTCATATAATTAATATAATCTGGTAGTATCAACGTAGAGTTCCCCATCATTTTTTGACTAATGTCAACGAAAACTTGTGAAATATTCCGATCCAGAGCTGAAAATTCATACTTCCTTGTCCAGTCAATAATTTCTGAGCTCAAAAAATATGATTGGAGCTTTTCTGCTGATATTCTGGAAAATGGGCTTTCAGGTGCTGAAATTAAAACAGTTTGCCCAAAATCCTAGAATTCGAAAGATGTCAAGATTTTTATTTAAAATATGTCGCTGATAATATTAGCTCACATCACGGTTGTAACGAACTACTATCCAAACTTCAAAATTAATTTCTCCTAACGTATAAAAAGTTACATTTTCCTTAAAATTTTGATACATCAATGCCATGTTAAAAACCTGATAAGATTGATTTAGCAAACATTTACAAGTTAGCCTTAGCTTTAGTCGTAAGCGGAAGCAAAATTAACTATTTTCCTCACATTTGAAGATCGTGGAATACGAGTTCTTAGAATTTCCAACAAACTCTCTAAATGATCCACCTTCGTAAATTTTTCCAAATTCATCTTTACTTATTGCTTGATTATGTACACTATCACTAAATTTATATTGAAGCAAAAAAAATGGAAAACGTACAATAGACTACAATTCAGGAATTGATGTTCTGCAAATGCAGCATAACTTTAACTATAGTAGACATCCCCACGATCAGAAATAACATGAATAGTCCGATAAAAAGATAAAAAGTAAGCTCACGTTTTTGCATAATCTCATTTAGCTCCATCAGCAGTATTACTACATTTTTTATTTCGTACTTCAGTTCAATTGTGATGATAACAAATGTGATTTTGTTTAGGCTTTGGTATGAATTATTTATTCTTTGGATTATTATACTTTTAGGCTCTTGAATTGAGGCAGTTTGATTGAAGTTAAAACTACCAGCATATATGACATAGTTTATCAGCTAATGAGAAATAAGCTTAAAGCGATTTCGAAGGCTTGGAGGTACAAGTCTTTTCAAATCCAAGACCAGCACTGTGAAGTGGGCCAAATACAAAATCCACGGGATGGATTTCAGAGCCGACTCTCCGAGTAGGGCCAGTATATTGCCGTCCAATCATAGATGATCCTCTAGTCAACTGCCCATTTTGCCGTAAGGTAACCCAACAATCATACCAGGAAACGTAGTATTTGTAAGCCTGTGGAGGCTTTCCAATAGCTAATGAACAAGTATTTGCAATCATATTGTTTGAGACCAAATGAAATTGATAGGAGAATGTGTTTGCCACAAACTAAATATTAAGGACAAAAACAATTAACAGCGAATTATTATAGTTCTGAAAAATTTTCTTTTACCCCTGCTCCCAACGTAGTGATTTGTATATTCTCTTTGGTAAGGTATTTCATAACCAGGAATATACATGTACCAGCAATAACAACATTGAGCACTTCACTTATAATTCTTGGACACAAACCCTTGAAAAACCCTATTGTTTAAAGCAAAATAATCTTGCATATAAATTCATGTCCAAACTTTCAATCGTACCGGTCAACTTACCAAGAATCCCTTCACACTTATAGATTTCCGATATACTTCCCAACAAGGATCTTCAAAGTAAATATTTACAGATCTTATTACCCTATTATTAGTATACGCTTTTGATGAGTTGGGACTATTGACTACTTACTCATATTTACATTCTCGTCCAACAAATTGTGCCATAGCACGAACAGCTATAACATGAAAAGGGTATGATACCGTGGTTCCAACTGTGACAGCAACACAATCCCGACCCAATGAATGCAAAAATTCTTGAATATCTGACGAAATTATACCACTCATAAATTTTGGAGCCGGCTTCGCACGAATTTCATGAGTCGACATTTTGTCCAATTTACCAGTATTATCGTTTTCAGTACCAACTCGATCTGGGACTGGGAATTTTTCAGAACACTTGTTGTAGGTGTAGAAATACACGTTAGCTTCAAATAGACGAGGTACAAGTCCACGGTAGCATCCAAAGAACCCATCGACAGATTTTAAATAACGTACTAACAGGTAAAACGGTAAAATTATAACACAGGAATTCGGAATCCAATTAGGACGTAGAATTATATTTAATAACTAAAGCTTACGGTATGAGAGGACGTTGGGCAATGCCAAATACCTGGCACGAAAAATAAGAGTCTTGGATTCCACAGGTGGAAATGGTTCATATCCAAGCTACATTATACATTGGGATAATAAAAACTGTATTAAATTAAATTTCTTCAAGTATATCTAACTTTAACCGTACCTGCATCAATACTTTTGCAAATTCAAAAGGATGACTGACAGTTGTGACAGCATTTCGGATGGCAAGTGACTTGATTTCATCTTTGTGATCCCTGTACCACCTGTTCATGGCACTGATTTTGATTGTCTATAAATTGTATATAAACAAAGAGGGGATCAAATGATAAAACTATAGAAAATATAATTCATGTCCCCGTTTCCCAGAACATAAGGATAACTGATAAGGCTGATAACAATGAAGGCTCTAGCCTAGACTCTACACACGAGAACGGATACAAACTTCGTACGTGCAGACGCAAACAGCCGTGAATCAGATTTATGTTAATTTTTTACCTAGAAGTTTAAATGGCAGTAGGACTTGAATGGTATGGGACTGGAACTCCAAATTGTGTCAAATGTCACGTAGCCTGCTTGCCTGCAATGACAGAAGTTTTTTAAAACAAAATTATGTTCTTTCCAAGAAGAAAGTCAAGTCATGGTGGAGTAGAGTTCTTGTGTTATACCTGAACCAGTTCCGGTGGGTTGTAGCGGCCGAGTCAACGGTCAAATAGCGCTCAAAAGCACCTAATTATTGTGACCAGCCAGGTGGACCAACTGGTGACACTGACGTGACAGGTTCCAGGGGTTGGAAATGGGATACTTGGAATGAATGAATAATGTTGGGGTTGGACTTACTTGAAGTTGAAGTGGGACATTGAGAATATTCCCGGTATTGGGATTATGAAAATTTCGAGCAAGGTTTAGGCTAGCAGTATAATAAACATAAATTCATTCATTCGTCGTCGCCCTTGCCTGGGCCTCTGAGCTCCAACTCTCAGTTCAAAAAATTATTATTCAGTTTCTGTTCCTTGTGTTGTGTTTTTGCCGTATTTCCTTCCGTTAATAATAAATAGTTAATTTAATTTGTTAAATCAAATCAATGTTCCAAGACAAGTTGAGTGGTACTGGTACTGGATACTCAACTTCCCTTGTCCATGTCCAGAGATCAGTCACGAAGGCAGGAAGGATCTCGGCAATTTTTGGTAGGAAATCAAAGTTAACTCTAGGTAATGTAATCTAAAGCACATAGCACATCTATTTATATGCACAGGACAGGCACAGTGCATCTGCATGCTCTTATGCAGTTTGCAATACTCACACTTTAGAGTTAGGGTTTTAATTCACCAAGGCCTCACTGTCCACTGTACTTGTCCTATAGGCCTCGGCCTCCCTGCAATTCTATCCTCTGCATAGGATTTTCTTTCACTCTTTCATAGACATGGATCAAATTAAGCTAAATCTAACCAGTGAGTCTGTCCCTTCTAGGTGAACCCAACCCTGATAAGTAATTTAATAGTCAAGTCCACTAGCTTCAGCTTCCAGCTCCAACCACAAAGCACAAGATGAATGTAGATGAGTTTTTGTCCCTAGTAAAATCTTCTGGCTCTCGAGATAAGGCTAGTTCAGACCGTAGGGAAAGGGATGTTCGAAATGAAGTATTGGGTGGAGGGGGCAAGAAGAGACCCAAATTACAAATACCCGAAACTGACATTGATATTCCTATGAAATCCAGTCTCAAGAAAACAAGTATCCCTGTTCCCAATATACCTGCTGTTGAACCCCAAACTCCTGATGACGTTGTGAGTAGTAGCAAGGTGGGATTAAGTGATGGGTTGGAAATATCCGACGAGGAACGCTTACGAATTCTCCAAATGGTCGAAGATGAACCAGAAGTAAGTTTACTTTTAACTTTTTAACTATTTCATTTTCAGTACACTTTTTTTTATCTATTATTTATTATTCCAGGTAGCTCCCTTTGATGAAGTAAGCTTAAAACGGACAGTTTCAGTTCTGGAGAAACGAATTGCGAAGAATCAAGAAATGCGAATCAAATTCCCTGATCAACCGGAAAAGTAAGAATTGATAATTGGTAACTCATCAAGGCTTCATTGCTTCATAAAAATAATAATTTGAATAATTATGTATAGGTTTATGGATTCTGAAGTGGAGTTACACGAGTCAATCCAGGAGCTCCATGCATTAGCCACTGCATCGGAACTCTATTCCCTTGCTGTTGATCTCTCACTTCCCTCAGTCCTATTAGGTCTCCTTGCCCATGAAAATGCTGATATTTCATGCGCTATTCTTGACCTACTCCAAGAAATCACGGATGTTGATACCTTAAATGAAAATGAAGATATTACTGGTCTTTTTCTAGACAGCATTCTTGATCAACAAGCCATGGCTTTATTGACCCAAAATCTAGACAGATTGGACGAAAGTAATAAGGATGAGTCTGAAGCTGTTCATAATACCTTAGGGATATTTGAGAACTTATTCGAAGTGCGTCCACAACTTTGCTCAACAGCGGGACAAAATGTAAGTAGATTTATTAATTATTATGGGCTACGGCTAAGAACGCAGTTGATGAAATATCTCGTTTGCTTCTCTGTAGGGTTTACTAACGTGGCTTCTGAAACGAGTGAAGTCAAGAATACCTTTTGATGCAAATAAATTATACGCTGTTGAACTAATTGCAATTTTATTACAAGACACACAAGAGAATCGTCAAGTGTTAGGTGATTTGAATGGAATTGATATACTGCTCCAGCAACTGGCAACATATAAACGGCATGATCCAAGTACAAGTGAAGAAGCAGAGTACATGGAAAACTTGTTCAACTGTTTGTGTACTGCTTTATTATGTCCATCAAATCGAGAAAAGTTCCTGAAGGGGGAAGGACCGCAATTGATGAACTTAATGATACGGTAACCAATATTATTATTTTTCATTCTCATTTCTTGCTTCAAGTATTTAAAGTGTTGATAGTTTAATTTTGCTTATTCGTGACGACTTCTTGTACAGGGAAAAGAAACAGTCAAGAGCAGGTGCCCTCAAAGTTTTGAATCATGCAGTCACTGGTCCAGATGGAGCGTCTAATGCAAATAAAATCGTTGAAATTTTAGGACTAAGAACCTTATTTCCGTTATTTATGAAAACTCCAAGCAAAGCCAAGAGAAAAGGAATTTCGTCCCTGGAGCATGAAGAACATATTATCTCAATTATAGCTGGTCTTTTACAACATTTAACTGGTACAAACAGGGGAAGAGTACTAGCAAAGTTTGAAGAAAATAATTTTGAGAAAATTGAACGACTTGGAGAACTTCATTTTAAATACTTGGAAAAAGTAAATAAGGTTGATCAGGAAATTGTTGATGAAATGAATAGTACGGGTGACAAATTGGACAAGGATGAAATTTATTTACGAAGATTGGATAATGGACTATTTACTCTTCAACTCATCGACTATATCATGTTGGAAGTTTGTGTAGCAAATCCAGTGATTAAGGAAAAATTAGAAAAAATAGTTCAACTTCGTCGAGGATCCTTGAATACTATTGTTGAAATTGTAACTGAATATTCCGTTAATTTGGGCGATGAAAATGAGGAATGGAAATTGAAGCAAGCAGAAAATATAGCCAAGTTAGTGGAACACTTCTGAATAATTTGTAAGTTGAATTGTTCCATTTTACAATTTCTTTGCATGTAAATTAATTTTATTAGGTACATACCATAAGTATAAGTTATGTTAATCGTACCAGCTAAAACAGTTTCTAATCGATTTTATTTCTAGTTTCCTTTAATAGTTCAAGACAATACTAATTTACAAAACTGTTAAGTAACTTATGAAGGAGATTTATTTGGAATAAACAATTTAGCCGGTACGATTATATTATATTTCGTAATTCAGATCAAGTAGCAGTATCCATTTGATGAATCTATCATTCATGCAATTTAGTCTCCTAGAAAATGATTAATGAATTTTCCACTTCAAATTAGTTAAAATAAGTGATAATCTTTGCAAATGAGTTTCATTAATTCATCCACCAACATTTATCAGGAGGTATAGGCATCCCTGGTTCCAAATCTTTGAATCCCACATTCCCATAATACATTTTTTTGTAGTTTTAAAAGCAAAAGGGGATTAATTGTGACTGTATAACTGCATAGCTCAGCGCCGCCGTCGTGCTGGGCTAATGTTAACTTTTTAGGTATGGTATTCGTATTATTAAATGCAATGCATGGAAGTCGACGTTTTCGTTTATATCATTAAAAGTTGCTTGATCCATCCACTAAAACCAATATGGGCCGTCCATAAATCATAAGATTAATTTTAGAAATTTTTGTAACACCCTTTCACACACATCGAAATGTTTTTTTTAGCTAACCTAGAGGTAAAGATCCTAGCCTTGATTGACCCTAGGGTTATCAAAATTGAAAGGTCAATCCACCCACACCTCAACTGATGGAGTGATTTATCGACAGCCCCATAAAGTTCCCTAGTTTTTGTTCACAGTTACATACAAAATACAAAGAGAAAATGGACGGGCTTGCTTGATCTTGATCCTTTTGTATATAGGAGAGCAAAAGACTCTCGAGCGAGTTATTCATAGTCATAGTAGTATTATAGTGAGCCTCAGTGAAAATATAGGAGAGTACGAGTACACTACATACACGTAGTAGTGGAGCATAAAGCATAGGCATAATATAGTGCTCACTCCGTATATCTCAATTAAACGTTACATGCCCCTGATTGACCTTCATTCAGTCATTTCCAGTCCTAAATTCAAGTCCGACTACTACCCCCATAACCCCATCCATCCCTTCCACTTGGGGACAAGCCAAGCCGAGCCACCCCACTCAATAACATTACAGCATTATAGGCAGACATCTTGATTTCATGTGTTAACATATAGGACGAAAAAAATAATAATACAAAAAAGTAGACACAACTTTAATTTAATTTTTAATCCAAAACCCAATTGTGCCAGTGACCTGGGGTAACACTGATCCAACCTTAAAGGCATGTTGTGTTTTTCCAACTGCTTTTGGACTCCTTTGACTCCATAATGTCCGATGTAAGTTATATTTTTTACATCAACTTATAATATGCTATGCTAAAGGGTTTGAATTAGTGATGCCTTGTTTTTAAGTCAATTATTTAGTAAATAATTGTTTAAAATACCTTCTGGGACTCATCAATTGTTAGCAAATAGTTCTGTGGAGCTATGGGACCAGCCGCACGGAGCCAAACGCTTGGAAACTTTAAAATTACTCCGGATTTACTTCAAGACATTCCAAAGGATTTAATATTCTAGAGTTAATATACACAGTTGGAAAAATTAATTTTTTAGTTCTTGGAAACAATGTTCCATGGTTCAATGCTCATTTCTAAATTCCCCATACCATTCCGCAGCTACCCTCAAAATTTGGAATAACTTGGAGATAGACGCCAATCCAAAAACTTATTCTTCGTAAACCATTAGATATTGGTTAAATCTACTGTATGAGCTATGATTTTCCAACTGTTTCCAACTAAATTGGGATTTGTAAAGCTTAGATTGGTTGTGCCATATGGAAACTGGGCGTGGCCGGCTAACTGCGAAGTAAAGTTTATCCAAACTTCGAGTAACTTTTACGAAAATAATTTTAAATAAAACAGTACTACTGCCCGCACAATGGTATTTTTCAAGTTCCTGGACAATTTTAAACTGTTTTTTGATTCCATTTTTGATTTTTTACATTGCAGATAGGGTGATTTCTTTCTAACATCGTGGTTTATCGAATAAGAACAAAGCATTTAGGTCCAATTCATCAATTTTTAAAACAAACCTTTCAGAAGAATGGCAAACAAAGCAAGATCTTATTATAAAGTAGATATTATATTACAATAGCAATTGACGTGACTGGCAATTATCGTTATTTGTTCAGAATTTTTGACAAGTTATAAACCGTAATTTTGTGGAGACTTAACTCTAATTAAAAGCCCCACTTTTTATTTGGGCAAATTCAATTTTAACAAATATGAACACGTAGTGAAGCCTGAAGCATAAGCACTGTCGATTATGTACCCTACTTCCAAATGAGAAGTACTTTAATATGAACTTCAGTTTTAACTTGTTGTTAAATGGGTCTTGAAGCCAGAAATACTAGATTTCTTTCCATAAAGTTTCCTTGATCCCATGATTTGTAATTGTAATTTTGTGCCCTATCATTCGGTCGCGAGTTAACTACAGGCTAGTTGCTTCGATTTGTTATGGACTCAAAGATCATCCGAACATTTATGTAAATAATATATACTAATGTATTGGTCCTGCTTCGACTTGGTAATTATCAGTTATTTGATTTAACAGTTTAAAAGTATAAAAGCACTCGAAATGGAAATTTCAAATTATTGATTTGACGGAGTTAGTGGTCATTTCAACGTTACCCTATATCTTCACAGAACTTAATTCAGTCCTTTAGTAAAGTATTTCATTATTGTTTATATTAACAATGTAGTAATTTCTAAATGAATTACCTGCAGGAAGAAGACCACAGCAGCAACTCTTCCAGTTCATATGACTCGTCCGCATCCTCTTCGCCGGATGGAAAACGTATAAGTACAAGTAGGAGTGCTAAGAATTTTGATGATTTTAGTGGAAGCGAAAGCGACGTTGATGTAAAAGCCTCGGCAGATTTGAAAGAGGATAAAAAAGAAACCCTAGAATCCGGTGATGAAGATAGTAGTGGAAGTAGTGACGATGAAGATAATGAAGATCCTGGTAACAAAAGTCCAAGTTCCTCATCTGAATCCTCTGACCATGAGGATGATGATGACAAGGAAAACAGCCAGAAAGAAGATGAAGACGGGGACGACGATGCTAGATCAATAGGTTCTAGGTCTCCTGATTCAGCCAATGGATCTCATTCTAAGTCAGATGACAGTGATAGGTAAGTATTGTGTGGATTTTATTTTTTAAAACCTCTTGAATATAAATGCATCGAAGACCATTCCCTAGTTTTTCTTTCTAATTATTGTACCTATTGTTTCAGTGCCCATGGGTCAGTGACTGATATTAAAAAACTTTGGGAGAGGGACCCAGATTTTTATGGTATTCGTAGATCTTCCCGAGCAAAACCACCGACCCGACCTCCAAAGTTATATCCTCAAGTGATTAAAAAGACTGGCTCTAGGAAATATGCAAAAACTGTGAAAAAAAGAAGAAGCTTATCTGATGACGAAAGCTCAGATGAAGAAGTTACCAGGTATTTAGAATGAATATATAACAAAGAGTGAATTTTAGTTATTAGTAAACTTATAAAATTTAGATCTACTCGTAAGCGGACTAACAATGTTAGTTACAAGGAACAGGAAAGTGAAGATGAAGATGATAAAATGTCTGTACATGATGAAGTGGAGGATATGGAAATCAATGGTGAGGATGAGGAACAAGTTGATACGATTGAGAAGATCATGGATATTCGGCTGGGGAAAGTTGGAGGTAATTACAACCATGACTATTTAATAAGGTTGAGATAAAGAGGATAAAGGTTAACTATTTCATAGCCACCGGAAGTGCCACCACATTATATGTAATCAATGAGAGAGGTGATCCTAATGAGACTTTATCTGATGGTGAAGCTACTGAAAAGGAAACCCAATTTCTAATCAAATGGGTTGGGTTGTCTCACCTTCATAACACCTGGGAATCTTTAGAGACGCTTCAGGAAAAGAAAGCCAAAGGCCTCAAGAAATTAGACAATTATTGCAAGGTATAAATTATAGGCTGACAAGGCTAACAAAACAAGTTTCGTAAGATTGACTTCGCTATTTGTGGCTTATAGAGGGAAGACGATCTAAAGCGATGGAAGAGTAATGCCAACCCAGAAGACATTGAGTACTACGAATGCCAGCTGGAATTGCAACAGGAATTGGCTAAATCTTACACACGAGCAGAGAGAATCATAGGTAGTCTTAGTCCAATCTTATTATTCATTGACAAGGCCTATTATTGCATATTAACTTATCGGGTTTTCATAATTATTATAGCCGAACACATAAATGATGAAGGTGAAACAGAGTACTATGTGAAATGGGACTGCTTGTCATATTCTGAAGCAACATGGGAAAAAGGCAGTCTTATTTCAAATAGGAATCCAGAAGTAATTAAGATATACAAAAAAAGAGAAGCTTCTAATAGAACTCCTGCTTCATCGGCCAAGGTACTCAAATACCGTCCTAAGTTTTCACCTTTAAAAGAGCAGCCGGAATTCATGACTGGAGACACCAAGGTTTGACTGGTTAATTTTATTTCAAATTATGATAAATTGTTCATAGGATTTATTTGTTACAGGACTTAATACTTAGGGATTATCAATTAGATGGTTTAAATTGGCTGGTGCACTCTTGGTGTAAAGAAAACTCTGTAATTCTAGCTGACGAAATGGGCTTAGGAAAAACTATTCAGACTATTTGCTTCTTGTCATATCTATTCGAATTCCAAAACCTGTATGGTCCGTATCTTCTGGTTGTACCTCTCTCAACTATGACGGCATGGCAAAAGGAGTTCGGGCAGTGGGCCCCACAAATTAATGTAGTAACATATTTAGGTGATGTAGCTTCAAGAGATATAGTAAGTTCATAATATTATTTTTTCTGTTCTAGTATCATATAGTTATTCTAATATTTATAGATCCGGGAGTATGAATGGTACTTTAAACCTAGCAATAAGTTAAAGTTCAATGCAATTTTGACCACTTACGAAATTGTACTGAAAGACAAGGCATTTTTAAGTGAGATCAATTGGGCCGTGTTGATGGTTGATGAAGCACATCGACTAAAGAATGGTGATTCACTTTTGTACAAAACCCTGCAAGAGTTCAACACAAATCATAGGTAAACTTTTTTGCTTTAACGTAGGTAGATTATTGCTTCTGTTAGTTATTTAGTCATATTTATTATTACTATTGTAACTATTGTGATATTTAGGCTGCTGATAACCGGAACCCCTCTCCAGAATTCGCTTAAAGAACTGTGGTCTTTGTTACATTTCATAATGCCTCACAAGTTTGATGAATGGGAAACATTTGAATCTGAACATGATGATGCAGCTACAAAGGGTTACTCTAAATTACACAGGCAGTTAGAACCATTCATCCTTCGTCGCGTGAAAAAAGATGTGGAAAAATCGTTACCAGCCAAGGTAAAGTTAAGATGATTTCAAGGATTCCATTAATTTCCTATATTCAGTCTTATATTGTGATATCATAGGTTGAGCAAATTCTGCGAGTCGAAATGACATCTCTCCAGAAGCAATACTACAAATGGATTCTGACTAAAAATTACAATGCCCTAAGAAAAGGAGTGAAGGGGTCTGTATCATCGTTCATCAATGTTGTAATGGAGCTAAAGAAATGCTGTAATCATGCCATGCTAGTTAAACCAATGGAAGGTGAATCCAATGACTCATTAACCCATTTAATCAAAGGAAGTGGGAAATTAATGCTGTTGGATAAACTACTCGTCAGACTAAAAGAAACTGGCCATCGTGTACTTATCTTTTCGCAAATGGTTCGGATGTTAGATATAATAGCAGAGTATTTGCAACAAAGGAGGTTCTCATTCCAGAGACTTGACGGCTCAATTAAAGGAGATATAAGAAAGCAGGTATGTTCAATGTTCCTAGTGAGTAACTGAGCTCGCGTGGAGAAAAAAAGTTAACATTTATTAAATTATTCAGGCGCTAGATCATTTCAATGCTGAAGGGTCTCAGGACTTCTGCTTTCTATTGTCAACACGGGCAGGAGGTCTAGGAATTAATTTAGCTACAGCTGACACTGTGATCATATTTGACTCGGATTGGAACCCACAAAATGACTTGCAGGTAAGGTAATAATGGTAAAATTTTATATCGTTTATAAATTCTATTCCTATTTATCGTTTCATTCGTTTCAATCAGGCTCAAGCTCGAGCTCATAGAATTGGTCAAAAGAACCAAGTTAATATTTACCGATTAGTAACAAAAAACTCAGTCGAAGAAGACATCGTTGAACGGGCGAAACAGAAAATGGTGCTGGACCACCTCGTCATTCAACGGATGGATACAACTGGTAGAACTGTTCTGGACAAGGGTTCTAAAACTGGTCAACCTTTCAACAAGGATGAGTTAAATGCCATTCTCAAATTTGGTGCTGAAGAATTGTTTAAAGAAGATGACAACGAGGGGGATGATCAATGTGATATAGATGAGATTTTGAGAAGAGCGGAAACGCATGAAGATGCTGGAGAACGACCTGGGGACGAACTGCTTTCTGCTTTTAAAGTTGCCTCTTTCTCCGTTAATGAGGACGAAGAAGTTGCTCCGGTTCCTCAAAAAGACTGGGATAAAATTATTCCAGAGGATGTGAGAAGTAAAATTGAAGCGGAAGAAAAAGAGAAAGAAATGGCTGGATTGTATCTTCCACCAAGGTCAAGCCGGGCTGCTAATGCTGCTGAAAATGGCAATACTGCTAACAACAATGATGCTTTGAGGAAAATAAAAGCAAAGAGACGAAAGATGATGCGTGATAACGAAAGCGAGGAAGAATCTGATTCGGATGATGACCGGCCTAGAAAACGAGGCAGACCTAATAAGAGTGCTAAGGAGGGTTCCAAAGGCTTCACAGATAATCAAATTAGAAAGTTCATCAAAAGCTTCAAGAGATTTCCTCGTCCGTTGTCTAGGATTGATTTGATTGCGAAAGATTGTGGGCTTACGGACAAATCGATTCCAGAACTTCGAAAATTGGGTGAACAATTGATTCAAGGATGTCAGGTAAATTCAAGACATCTTTATATTGAAAACGAAAATTTATGTAGCTGTTTAAACTTAATTTTGGAGTGTGTGGTTTTGGAATATATTTTAAATTTTGTTTATTTTCTTAGGCTGCCATGACTGACCTGAAAAATCCTCTTGCTGGTCCTGTTCATATAAAAGAAGAAGCTCCAGAGTCAGGTGCCAACGCTGATGGCAAAAAGAAACGTGAAAAAGGGCCGCTGTTCAAAGTTGCTGGGATTAATGTTAATGCTAGAACGTTATCCATTGCATTGGAGGAATTAAAACCCCTAGGAACAATAATGCCTAAAGAACCCGAAGCAAGAAAATCATGGAAGTTTGACTTGAAGTAAGTCGACAGATAATTTGCTGTTTAGGCAGTTTCATGGACTTAAAGCCTCTATTAACTTTCTCCAGAGCCAAAGTTCCGCCATATGATGTAGAGTGGGGACCCGAAGAAGATACGAAGCTGCTTATTGGTGTCTGGGAGTATGGCACAGGTGCATGGGATATTATTCGAGATTCGGATCCGTTACTCAAGGAAAAAATATTTCCCGAAACTGAAAAAGAGAAAAAACCACAATTAAAGCACGCTCAATCAAGGGCGGAGTACCTGTTAAAAGTTATGAAAAAGCATTTAGCTTTAACTCAAGCTGTCCATGTAAGCTTGTTCTTGTTTTGAGAGTGTAACAAATTTCTTATCCTTATATTTAATTTTAATAGCCCCGAAAGAAACGAGAAAAGAAGGAGAAAGGTAGCAAGCCAATACCTGCTCTCGCAGACTCCGAAAATAAGAGGGATAAGGAAGATCCTGGTATAAAACAAGCTAAAGGGAAAAAGAGGAAGCCTAAGGATGATAGTCATGCAATCCCAGATAATGATGATTTACCTGGTATTAATGCGAAAACTTTTGGTCAGGTGAGTGTTACCAAATTATTTTATTTTATTTCACAGCTTTATGGAAATTACGTTTTAATTTAGTGCAAGGAAATGATGAGGCCAGTTAAAAATGCTCTGAAGTCACTGGATAATCCAGATGCTTCCTTGTCAGAAAAAGATCAAGTTAAACATACAAAAAATTGCCTAATTGAAATAGGTGACCAAATTCAAAAATGTTTAGAAAAGTTTACGAACGAAAAGGAACACAAGGATTGGAAGAGGTAAAACTTTTTCAAATTTAGATTAACTCAAAAACAATTTGATTCAGATATTTTGTGCGAGATATTGATGCTATATTTTTTGCTTTTGCAGTAATTTATGGATTTTTGTGTCTCATTTTACGGAATACGATGCTAACAAGTTATACAAGCTTTACAGGAGAGCATCTAAGAAAGCTGATGAAAGAGAAAGACTTATTGACAAAAAACCTGAAAAGCCAAAAGAAAGCACAAAACACCATCATTATCACAGGGATAAAAAAGATCGGCACCGGGAAAAAGACCGAAATTCTGTTAGGAACTTCCAAGAGAACTCAAACTCGTCTTCTTCTTTAGCTGGTAACTCGGCAAGAAATTCTCAGTCTAAATTGTCTACTTATGAACGTGACAAGAAAAGGGAAAGGTTTGCTCAGAAAATGGGGGAATTACCACCGGAGCCACGCGTTCCTCAGCACCCTCCAATTGATGACCCCAACTACAGTTCATCCAGTCCTAGGAAGTTTCATCATGGTTATCCTAATAATGGGCCAAATTACAGAGGTTCAACTGCTTCATCAGGAAACGATTACTACAACTCTTATCGTGGAAATTCAAATCCAGGAGAAAGAAGCAGGGAAAGAGCTCCAGGAGACCCAAGACAAGATAGGTCTGGAGGTCACGCTTCCAAAAGTTATAGAAATGAAAGAGATGGATACGAGCGTGATCGAAATGTTCCACCTGGGGAGAGAGAGCGGAGGCCATATTCCACTCCACCCCAACGTAGCAGGTGTGTAACCTTACCCTGAATTGGTACCACATTCAGTTACTAATTTATGGTGAATTTGTTTATGGCAGATGGGGTCCTGGACCTGAAGGGTTTGCAGGTGGACCAAGGAGAGGAGGGCATTCAAGTTATTATGGACCAAATGCTGTTTCCCCAGTTGTACCTCCATCACATTTTAACAGTAGTCCTAGTCCAGTTCCTTTTCACGGTGCAGGTCCTGTTCCGCATCATTCTGGAAGGATAGCTCCACCATTGGGTACAGACTGGCGGCGTGTAGACGGAGCTGATGCAGATCTTGGGATTAATCAGCGTCACATTGACGAAGACTCTCATTCAGATCCCATGGAATCTGGGATTGACCTAGGTCGGAGACGACGTGAACTTTATTAATATAAGTAAGACTTTATGCCTCGAAATGTTCAGCCGCTTTTTTTTAAAATGAAATCCAACTTCTTGATAACGTATATTTATATTTTTAAATCATCACTGAACTCTAAATTAATAAAGAATCCA
>JAQGCY010000418.1:0-18074 GCA_034700645.1 Xenylla mediterranea | reverse complement strand
TTATTGTAATTGTATAAATCCATTTGAGATATTCGATGGATTAAACTTTTGGCTTCTGTTGTTATAAGATGAAGAAGAAAAAAAAACTTTTCGACCTCAAGGATAGTTTCAATCAAGCAGAAAGGAAAGAAGTCACATTGTTACAAAATGAAATGATGTTTATACAAATGGCAAACAATGGTTTTAAAAGTTAAACGATTTCAAGACAAGAGCTTCATCTCACATAATAATAAAAATTTCTCACTCAACATTTACATGTCCACAGATTAATTGTTAACCAAGAGCCCAAGCAAGCAGTTGGAGAGATGACTTTTTACTATTACATATTATAGAAGTAAGCGTTATGTTATGTTATTTTAAAATTCTAATCGTTTCTTGGAACAATAGGATATTTATAGCCCAGGTTTATGGTTTTGGTTATACGTAAATGTGAATCGTAATTTGCATGTCGTTATGTTTTTTGCATGAGGATGCGCTATACCTGAATTTAATTGCTAGTTGGCTTTGATTCCTTCCAAAATACTTTCAAATAATCAATCGTTTTATAACTTTAATCATTGACATGCCGCATGCATACATCAAGCATCATGTCAAAAAAAAAAGCAGGATGAATAACCTGATAAATGCTAATGTAAGATACTTTCCTTATTTTTTTGGTTAGTTTCTCAGTTAGCTTGACTTGTACATTTTTGGAAAATAATGTATAAAAACGTCCAAAAAATTGTCAACATTTAAGTTGAAAAGATGGATTTATTGACGACATGATCTTTTGTGTTTTGTCTTGTCCTTCTGCAGCATTCTCAATATTCTTGCATTGTCATTTAATTTTCTTTTCCACCTCCTCATTTTTAAAGCTTCGTTTTATAGCTTGCTCTACAATACTCTTGACGAAAAAGGTCCATTGAAAGTTGCAAAATTCCACGAAAAACAATTTATTAGTTTACCCTAATATTTTTCCTTGCCCTGGAGAAACCAAAGAAAGCTCGAATCAATCTTGCCTTAGTTCTTATGAAGTTTATATTACATTTAACATCTTATGCTTGTTTCGCTTTCTTTCCTTCCTTATTCTATGTTCCAGGAAGAAAAACGGGTATATAAGCAGAATTAGGAGAAAGTCATGAATACTTTCTGCCTGGTAATTGAATTGTTACTTTCACTTTAGCGTACCTGTTTAAGTACCTGTTGCTACTCATATTTACTTTAGCTAATAACAATGTATAGAACAGTTTCAAATATTCGAATATTCTTTGCAATATTAGTTATAATACTATCTGCTAATCATATTGACGCGGGACAAGGTAAATTTTTCTCTAGCTTTTTCAATTAATTGCTTACAATTTATTACCAATTCCCAGAAGCCGAAATAGCTCGAATGTGTCAAGACTTGTCTTCAAGGCTTCTTTGTTCAAAGACATGTATTCCTTCAAGCTGGACAAATCAAGGGTGTGGACCAAATACGCTTTACTGTGCTAAAGAAAGATGTGATGCTGGATGGAGGTACCAATGTTGCTTTTATCAAACTGATACAAAAAAGAGGGATACAACGATAAGACATATACCTTCCTTTTGGAACTTTCGCAAACTACAACATGGTCAAGGACAAGGACAAAGAGAATTATTGAGAAATATTTATAATAACAAAACATTAACGAAAAATTCAGACGAAAGTAGCCATAGCAGTGAATTATCATCAAGTAATCGCAAACCATTATTGCCATATTTATTGCCAATTAGAAATGGAGTAGATGAAGATGGATTTGGATATTTAGATTACAACAATTAGTAAAATTTTAAGGGTAGAGAGACTAAACATTCTGTAAATGATTGTGTGCAAGCATGCATGGAATGAAAGTAGTACATATATTTATAAGAAGTAGAAATCAATTGTTCAGCGAGTGTAAATTTTCGCTAGACAGAATTCAAGAATATTTGCATATCTCATTTTAGTGTTGTGCCAAAAAAAATTATGGTTATGAATATGATGACTCATTAATAAATCATGATTTTAAGCCTCATTGGATCCTTTTTGTTGTTAAATTTTTGCCTTTAGGAGCTACTGTAGTTGTTACGTTTGTCCCATTGTTGGGTTTAGCTGTTGTATTTTGTAATTGTGTTTGACCATTCAAATAGAAATATAAATTAATAATTCCACCACCAGAATTGTATAAATTAAACTGACTTCCACTGCTGCTACTATTCTTGGATTCATTGATGCATGATTTTGTAGCGTTGTTGGGGTTGGTAACATTAGTACTACCAGTTTTATTGTTGGTAATTACAAAATTCATAAAATTGTTGGATGTCGGTGGTAATGATGTTGATGATGATTCGGGACATTTTGGACAAGGGATTTTCTTTTCATAATAACATAAGCATTGATCATGCCAATAATCATTGTTTTGTGTTGAACAATTGATGTGTGTGGCCAACATGGTTTTTAGAACTTGAATATCATTTGAAGGACATAGTCTTTCCAATTCAGCTTCATTGAAATGCTCTTGATGACTTGTATCTAAATCGACGAATCCATGATTATCTGTGTCAGGACCTGGAAAAATGCAAAGAATGTAGGAATCAAATATAACAAATACAATGCACAAAATGTATACCTTCAGTAGTAGAAGCTTGAGTTTTATTGGTCTTAGAATTATGACGCTTAAATAAAACTTTTGAACCATTTACTTCATTAGAAAGTGTTAGAGCAATAACAAGAAATGATATGTTTATGTAGGATACTACAATATTAAACTTCATGTTTTAGAAAATCCTGGAAATTTTTACTTATCGTGTAGGAGGATTAGCCTAAAGTGAACGCAAACGAATCCAAAATTATCGTATTTATTCAAAGGATCATTTTCATAATTATTACTCAAAATTCAATTTAATTCTTTATTGCATTTCCAGATTCCAAATCCACAAACCAGTTAATTTTGGAATAAAACCAAATCGACTTTATGATTCCATGTGGACATGTGAGATTGTGGGACACAATTTGCATATTAATTGAGACCTACATGCTTACATATGCAAGTAGCTGATTGAGGCCGTGTTTTTAATATATTTTTTAAATAGATCATTAAGTCGAGATTTGCACATGCTGATTTATTGTACTTAAATTAAATACCATCTGCAATGAGCCTCTTGAAAATTCCGTTGGATTTATTCACTACGTTGATTTTCTAATCACTTAAATATTAAATGCTTCAATGGAGCTTTGAATAATTGCAGGCATCATAGGCGCTGGAAACTTGAAAAGTCTACAATGAATTCCACATAAAACAATTCCAATTTAATAAATGCAACCATTAACTGTAAAAATTTCATACTAGAATTTTCTTTGTCTTTCCAATTCCAACTTATAAGAGTTCAGCATTATTAGATGAATTATATCATTACATTTATTAACTGCGAGCGAAGCGATGCAGTATATAAAATCACTCAGTGCGTGCCTGCCTGCGTGCCTGCGTGCCTGCGTCCCCTCTATTTACTCCGTAGCTACTCGGCCGATTTCGTTGAAACTTCGTATCTGAGGTCCCGTGGCCCATGGCATGTCAGGGTTTTAATTTTATCCAAATTGGACAAAGGGTAAGGGTAGTTTACTGAAGGGGCAAAAATTATTTTTGCTTATATTTCAAGGAATACTTGACGTAGCCAAATGGTATTTCGTATTTTTAACGTTTATCGTTGGGGGAATCTATGTTCTCAATGTTATCCGATTGGGGCAAGGGTAGTTTGGGGTACAATTTGTTTTCGTCTATTTTTCAATTACTACTTCACGTCTTAGCTTGTGATTTTGTTTTTACACGTTTTTCATAGGAAAATTTTATATTTTTACCGATTTTTCATTCAGGGGTAAGGGTAGCTATGAGGTTTCGCCGTAACGTTATTACGTAGAAACTTCTAGTTTTCTGTAAACTATTTATACTTGAACCGGTTTCGGTTTAGTGGGTCAGGCGACGCAGGGCATGGCAATGGGGGTAGGTACGGGGTTTTCCGGGCGAGCAGTTGTTTATATTGGTTGTCCGGTTTATTTTTATTATTATAGTGTTATTTCGTCTGAGCTGATAGAGATTACGACGGTAATGATAAATTTTTCAGTCATGCATACCTCGCCCTTAGGTTAGTGGTTAATCATTTGTAATGTCACGTTGTCAAAGTACAACATTGAAGTAGTTTGATATTGATAACCATTTAACATCATGTGCAAAAGGATGTCTGGACCCATTAGCATAGTCCATCTATGCAGTACAAGAATTGGCATACTATGATTTAGTAAATGAAGCATAATGTCTACATTTATTGTTTTATTCATTATTGGAGCAATTACCTTGTATATTTTTAGTCAGAAAAAACCACATAAGAATTATCCCCCAGGTAAGACCACTAAATTTGCAAGAAATTGTTTAAATCATCCTCTATAAAATAAATTTTTAGGACCATGGGGATTTCCAATTTTTGGACATTTGCCCTTTCTTCGAAAAGATATGTTTGGTCAAATGTTGAAGTGGAAGGAAAAATATGGTTCTGTTTATAGCGTGGTATTTGGTTCATATAGGTAAATATCAGTTTATTTGGAGTATCAAAGTTGTAACAACTAAAATGATATCACTAGTCTTAGCGTTATATTCAAAACTACTTTTTGTTAGGGCTGTTGTTATAAATGATTACAAGTTGATTAAAGAAGCAATGAATGAACCTGTTTTTACCGGTAGGCCAAGATTAGCACCTGTATGTGTCAGGAGTGGTGGAGAACCAAAAGGTATGAGTAAAAATGAATGTAGAAATTCGAACTTAATTTTTAAAAACTTCAGGGATCGCTTTCACCGATGGCGATGAGTGGATTGAAAAAGTAAGAAAGTAAACTAAACATAGCAAATTCATTTCTAACAAATATTTTCATAGCGTCGTTTTACGTTGAAAACCCTGAGAAACTTTGGGTTTGGGAAAAAATCAATGGAAAGTATTGTACAGGAAGAGGTTCTTGAATTGATTGAACATTTCAAAAAGGAAGTTGGACAGCCTGTGTCAACAATTAATCGATTTAATGCAGCTATTTTGAACGCATTATGGCAAATTATTAGTGGTGAAAGATTTAAACAAGATGATCCAGAATTGCTATCAATCTTAAAATTGGTTAATTCGTATGTTAGTCAAAGTTTTCCTTGCATATAATTTTAGCTAAAGCTCTGCTTTTTTCGATTTAGTGCTTTTCCAGAAGCAAACTCGATGGCCACAATATCATCCTTGATTCCAATGATTGGGAAAATTGCACCAAATCTTGGATTTAATAACATGATGTCACAAGCAGCTAAAATAGTCAATTACGTCAAAACCTTCTCAGAACGTCATAAAAAATCTCACATCCCACACCAGCCAAGGGGATTTTTAGATGTTTATTTTGACGAAATTGATGCTTCTAATCCAGGATCTGGATTTTACGGAGATGAAGGAAGTAAGGAGCTTGACAAAAATTAGCAATGATAATAAAATGAATAACACAATAATACTCTATTTTCCAGAGCATGCAATGTTATTTGTATTAGTTGATCTCTTTTCTGCTGGTAAGCTACTTATAAAATGATTTAACGGTTGGCTGGTGACGCTTGCTTCTAATCAATACTTAAAATAAATCCAGGTGCTGAAACAACTAGCACAACGCTTACAAATATTTTCCTTTACCTTGCCCTTAATGAATCTTGTCAGCGGAAAATGCAAAATGAAATTGATAAGGCAGTTGGCTCATCCCTTCCAAGTTTAAATGATAGACCAAAAATGCCTTATGTGGAGGCAGTGATCAATGAGGTTTTAAGACTGTGCCCCTTAATTTCCGTGATGCATCGTGCAACGAGGGATATGGAATTCCATGGATTTTATATACCAAAAGACACAATTTTAATTCCAAATATGTATGCTGCTCATTATGATAAAGAGTACTGGGGTGATCCTCATACCTTTCGCCCAGAACGTAACCTTTCACCTGATGGGAAAACATACGTCAAGAAAGATGCAAACTTGGCATTTATGCCAGGAAAGCGTGTATGTCCAGCAGAAACCTTGGCTCGTGATGAATTGTTCTTATTTACATCAACCCTATTTCAAACTTTCTCTGTACACTTGGATCACAACGCTCCGAAACCATCTACAGAATTAGTTATTAAAACAGTGATTTCACCTAAACCTCATAAACTCTTGCTAAAACTAAGAAAATAAACTCCTACTAATGAAAACCTATCAATTGAAATGCACACAATAGAATAACCTGATTTGACAATAGTTTATTTTTAGAAGCCATAAACACCTTAAACTAAGTTCCACAAATTATGAAACTTCTATTGATCAGGTTCCTAGAAATAGAAGTAGGTAAAATCCAACTTGCTAAAAATTTTGGCACGTATGGGTTCTTCATTTATTGGTTGCAAAATTATCCATAAACTTTTCATTTATATGGAGCAGAGGAAATATTTTTTGTCATCTAGTTCCATCCAAACCAACAGCAACAGCATGGGGGATTAAGAACCTTGGTAGCAAGAAATTCATACGGTTACAGCGACAGTTCTAAAAATAGAAAAAAATGTAAAAGAATATTTAATGTTTACTATCAAAACCCAGCATGGTACTTACTTTTTACTTACACTAGTTTACTTGTGGGTTTTAATAGCAAAGTACTTTCTTCCTTAGACTATTTATTCTGCAATTTATGATAAATATTTGCTAACGCAATGGAGTTTTGTTGTTGTTTCTTGTTAATTTTAAGTGTATTAAAAGGAACTACCGCACAGAATTATTATGGTTATCAAGAACAAGATCCAACGCACATTAAAATTGGCATGAAATTTCATATATTTGCTAATAATTGGGTGTATTATTTATTTTTAGTTACCTGTTAAAAATTTGTAGGTGGCCTATTTGACGATCCGAATCCAATCCATGAAGTCATACTAAAACAAGCAGTTGACAACATAAATCAAGATTCCAATGTATTAAGGGATTTTCATGTGAGCCTTAAAACTGAAACTATTCCATCTGCAAATGCATTTCATACATCAAAAGCAGGTTGCTGATTTAAATATTATGTAAAACTACGTCACATGCACACAGAGTTTATTAACGTAATTTTCATTGACTATTTTTACATTAAGTTTGCAATCTTATGAGAGAAGGCATAGGAGCAATAATTGGTCCACAAAGTCCGGAATCTTCAAGTCATACTCAAGCTTTATGTGACCGCTATGATATTCCTCATATTGAGACAAAATGGGATTATAAAACTCGACAAGACAAATATACAATTAACTTATTTCCCCATCCAGATATCCTTGGACAAGCTTACAGTGATCTGATAGATTTTTTAGAATGGAAAGAATTAGTTATAATTTATGATAATGAAGCTGGTCTAATTAAATTACAAAGTCTAATCAAGAATTCAATTCCAGCAAAGAGAAAAATTATGTACAGGCCTTTACCAACGGAAGAAAAGAACATAAGGTATGACTATGGACTATAATTTAAGTAGCAGAAAATTTTACAAATTAAACATTAGGTAATTGGTAATGAATCTATATGTAGAATTTTACTCAAAGAAATCCAAAGAGGAATAAATTACCAAAACATCATAATCGATTGTGAATATGAGAAAACTCTGGAAGTTCTTCGACAAGCTCAGCAAATTGGAATGACATATTACATTTATAAATATGTCCTAACTACATTGGATATCCAAGAAGGGGATTTAGACGAATTCCAGTATGGTGATGCACACTATTGGACATTTCGTATGGTGGATCCAAACCAACCGGAAGTCAAATATGTAACAAATCAGCTTAATATGACAAGTAATCTATTAAGCTACGTACAAGCTAGTTTTGGTGGAAATCAAGCAGTTTCCCAAAGCCAGTTGGAACATCGAGTTAGGGGTCTTACAGTGAGTATTAAATTATTTAAGTGTGACAATGATACAAGTAAGAATTTTGATAATTCACAAAAAGATAGGACAAGCACTTGTATATGATGCTGTGAAACTGTTGGGAAAAGCCCTGGAAATGAACCCTATGAGCATTAGAAAAATTCGGCCTTTGGAATGCAAAGACGACGAATCTTGGACAGAGGGAGCTTCAATTATTAATGATATGAGAGCAATGGTTTGACATTTATAACAAAATTTTTGTTTTCAATTAAATTCACCCATAATTTTATCAAATTAAAGCCACCGTTCCAAGGTCTCACCGGCGTGATACAGTTTAATCATACAGGATATAGGACAGATATTTCACTGGAAGTTATACGTCTTCAAAAACATGTATGAGAGAAATTTTTAGTATTTCGATGCTTTTTAAATATAAATTTATGAATTTAGGGGCTCCAACGAGCTGGACTATGGCGTTATACAAGTTCTTCAAAATTTCAATGGAATACCCTTGAAGATGACAAACTGGAAATCTTAGATGAAAATGAACCAATGAAATTAAAAAATCGTACATTGAGAGTTTTGTCTTTGTTGGTAATGAACAACTTTAAATACAAAGTCACTGAAAAGTTACATTCAATTTTATTATTTTCAGAGTGATCCATTTTGTATGTGGAAAAAAGCAGAACATGCCCTAACTGGAAATGAGCGATTTGAAGGATATGTTGTTGATCTAGTAAATGACATTTCTAAAAAATTAGGGTTCACTTATATTATACATCTTACAAATGATTACACAGATTTGACAAATCAAATTCTTAACGATGTGGGTTCATTAAAACATAAAATATTGCAAAAAGTTTCCATTGCAAAATTGTCATTTATATTTTTAGAAAGCGGATTTAGTAGCGGCTAGCCTTACAATTACCAAGAGTCGGCAGGAAATTGTTGATCTGACTATGCCATTTATGAATATTGGAATTGCTATTTTGCACACTGTTCCTCAAGCTAAACCTCCAAGTCTATTCTCATTTATGTCTCCATTTGCTATTGAAGTATGGATGTATGTTGCATTTGGATTTTTTGGAGTATCATTTGTATTGTTCATAACTGCAAGGTAAGTCTTCTTTGAAGTGTCTTATAAAAATTGGTGTTCTATCCAACTATTTTCTTCAGACTTACACCATATGAATGGGACTCTCCATTTCCCTGCATTACGGAACCAGAAATATTACACAACCAATTCAGTTTATCCAATAGTTTCTGGTTTACAATTGGTTCTATTATGCAGCAAGGTAAGTAACTAATTAAAAAATAGGTCATGTTTATTGATTATTTTAAACTGTTCACTCCGTAGGTTCTGATTTAGCTCCTAAAGCTGTGTCTACTAGAATCGTTGCAGGAATATGGTGGTTTTTTACATTAATTATGGTTTCTTCATACACTGCTAATTTGGCTACATTTTTAATTGTACAAGAACTTGAAGAATCAATTAAAAGCTTAGACGACTTAGCAAACCAGAACAAAATTATGTATGGCTGTGTTAAGAATGGAAGTACCATGGGTTTTTTTAGGGTTAGTTATTTCCTAGCCTTATATTCTATATACCAAATTGAACCTTATTTAGCTGTATCAGAGGCATATCCTTTGGACTTTCTTTAGGATTCCAAAGATCCAATCAAGCAAAAAGTTTGGGCAAATATGGAAAAAAACTTTGATAAAGTAATGTTTGCTGCTGACAAGGGCAACGATAATGGAGTGGATAAAGTTGTTAAATCACAAGGAAAATATGCTTTCTTTGTGGAAAATTCTGTATTAGAGTATAAAATTGAACGTGTCTGTGGATTGAGACAAGTTGGTCCTCTGCTTGATAACAAGGGTTATGGAATTGCTCTGAAGAAAAGTGAGTTTTTGACAATTACAATTAGTAAAGTTTTAATAATTTTTAATGCTTTGCTAGATTCCACTTATCTGGATGCATTTAATGGTGCTATATTGGAACTGCAAGAGAAAGGTAGGCTTGATGAGTTAAAACGAAAATGGTGGAAGGAGGAACGAAAGGAGTCAAATTGTGAAGTAATTTTTTATATTAAATATGATTTATATACGTGACCTTAATGAAATTTTTTTAATCAGGCATCCAGTGTGAGCGACAGTGTCAAACCTTTGCAACTAGCAAATGTTGGTGGTGTATTTGTCGTACTGGTTGGGGGTTGCATAATTGCTATATTTGTAACAATTGCGGAATTTTTTTGGAAATCTCGTGAATTTCCAGTTAATGAAGAAGTAAGCACGTTTAAGTGATTAAGTCCTCATATAAACCTGGTGTCTGAATTTATGATTTTTAATTGATTAAATAGGAGTCTTTGAAAGATGCAATCTTAAAAGACTTTATGTTTGCCCTCATGTGTCGTGGTAATGTAAAGCCTATTAAAAAGACATCACTAACTTCAAGTTTTGAACGTAATGGAGATGCTGGCGGTTCGGGATCAGAGGATGTCGGAGATTATGGATGGATGATAGATAAGAAATGATTTAAAAATCATCCTTCTTCGTGTATTTAAGTTATGATATGAGTTAGACATGAGTTTTGTTAGAAATTGATCAGCAGAATTTAACTTTTAAGCATTATTTTATTTGATCGATTAAAAATTTATTCTCATCTGCAACATCGTCTTTGAATTTTAAAACTAACAATAATTATTATGTTAAATGAACTTAGGGAATCAAAAAACTTTATTCGTCGGTCACAAATTTGAGTTTGTTGGGATTGATTTCAACAATAACTTGTACATCTAACACTTTAACACACGGTGTAGAATACCACGTATCAATTTTACACTCGTCAATTAAGATTTCTCTACATGCTCCATCGATTGTAGCCTTAACTAATACAACTCTGTCTTTTCTGGCTGCTAGATTTACGGTTCTCCGATGTTCTAAAATACTTGGCCAATCGCAAGGTGAATTAAATGTAGCGAAACTATACGTAACAGGTGAATTAGAGGTGTTTTTAATGCGTATGAAACTTAAAGATTCACTTTCACCTTTTCGGCAACGAATTTCACTGTCTAGATCGTTTCCTTCCGGAGTGCAAATCGTGTTGTATCCAAATACTGAAGTAGAAAATGTTAGTAAGAAAATTACAACCTTTGAATCCATTTTTGTGGCTTCTTTGTCGGGTTCTGTTCTGCGTTATGATTGAGCTGAAGATTTTTGCAATCTTTGATATTTGTAATTGGACAGTACTATTGAGATTAGCGTGCATAATGAACGTTATGGAAAAATTATAGTAGTGTAGCAATACTTATTTGCGTTATTTACGTACAAAGGATATTAGAGAAACCAAACGGCATAAATGCAAACATATTATGAAAATAAAAATTACGGCTTAATTATTCAAATCCTTAAAATTCATTGAACTAACCAATGCGTTAGACTTAAGAGTAAAACTAAATTTTCTGTAGCAGTTTGATGTCTCAAGTTCGACTAGTGTCAGCAGGGCCAGTCGGAGAAATAATGGATGTTTGACATGAAATATTTGTAGATCGGCACAGGATATAAATCGTTTAAGCCATTTTTAGAAAAAATTATTTTTTAGAACGCACAACCATGACCTTTGTTTTGTCTTTCTCAAAAATACGACGATTTCAGAGAGTTGGATCTCCATTAAGAAGAAAGTGGTGTTTAGGAAATTGCAAAGTTTTGCTTTCCTGTTTTTGTTTCTGCAAACGCTTTCTACTGTTTGGTTAATATAAATCAAACAAACTTAGTTTTTTGTCGCAGTATAACCTTGCAATGGACTATGCAAAAACATAATTAAAACGTGCCTTTTCTACTTATTAATATTGCATAAAATTACAATGGTCTTTCCTTAGATAAATAAGACATTTGGTTTATCTGTTTCTTCTACCGTTAATTATTTACAAAACCACCTTAATAATAATAGTGTACAGTCAAACACTTGTCAGTATTTATTCAGACATCCTAACCTAATATTGCGGCATAAAAATGCTTAGTGAAAATACTCTTAGAGCAGTAAGTGCAATTTTAACCCATTCATGTGCGTTAAAAATTATTCCTTTCACCTGGAATCCTAAAACAATGAGTATTCGAGTAAATAAATCCAAAAGTCTTTGTATTACTTATTTAATTTCTTTTTATATATGGATTAATTTTGTTAACATTTTGGCATCTTATTACTTTGCTCTGGATCAAGCTACATCAATTTCTCAAAGATGCCTTCACAGATTATGGTTAATAAGTTGTTTTATAGCAAGTTTGTTTCAGTTTAGTAATTTAAGAATGTGCAATGAAATAGAAGCATTTATGAATCATTATTTTGTGTTCCAAAAGCGAGTTAAAGGTATGAAATTTATAATCTGTAAATAACTAATTTTATAATTACAAATTTCATATGCATTTTAGCCCAATACTTCACATCGGATTCTCAGGATAAAATTGACATTTGTTATTTAATTCTTCGTTCTTTCTTATTTCTTACTTATGGTCAAAGTAGTTTAGGTGGAATTTTGTATTTAACAAGTCCAGAAAATCCACGTTATTTTGTTCGATACATTCCATGTAATGCAAGCAGTAACAAAATATGCTTGATTTTTACATGTCTCTTGGAATATTGTTTGTATGTTTGTTACTGGCATGTGGTGATGTTGAATATTTTATTAATGTTTAGTTATTGGTATGGAACTTCTTCCCTTTTGAGGAAAATGATGTAAGTAATTTAGCATACTTAAAAACTATTGTATGCAAATATGGAAATAGAAATTATTCAGCCTTCATGAATGATTCTAGCAAAATTCAACATAACATTTCTTAAAGTTTTGTTAACACATTTAATTTAATTTTGTGTACAGATTGCCAGAACAGGGGACACTGGGGTCGGATGACGATGACAAAGTAGACCGATGCCAAGAAATGAATTCTAAAATCCATAGAATTCAAAATTCATTAAAACTCTATTTTGATTGTCATATTATCAACAAAGAATTTAATTCTGCTTTATCTGTATACATTATGCCGTCAACTCAATTTTTAATTATTCTTCTATCCACATTTTGTAACCTAATTTTTATCAAATTCCATGAAGTACTTAATTTTCCTATCCTAGCCTCGTGCCTAACGCTTTCAATTTCATGTGTTGGGATTGTTTGGTTTGCTTTTCCGATGGGGGCAGAAATTAATACGAAATCAATTGAATATAAATTCTCTTTCAAACGGAATAAAATTAAAAATTCATGGAATATTGATAAATATTGTTTAAAAACTGCAAGAGCTTTTCGTCCACTTCGAATTCAAGCTAGCTCACTATTTATTATTAGGAAATTTACTGTATTGAAAGTCATTAACTTAATAATTTATTGGACAATGAGAACACTTTTAATTTATAAAAAATAATGGCCCAAAGTTTTTTTATATGAAATCCTTATCATTTTCATTTGTTGTTGAAATTGTAAAATAAACCATACTTAGTTATGTGCTTTCAACATGGGAAAATGATTGTTTTCCTGTTATTTATGGCTAATTTTCTTTTTCCTTGAACCTTGTTGAACAAGAAAAATTCACAATAAACAGTTATCAGAGCAAATATCCTATTGCAGAGAAAATGTACAAAAATTAGCTCGGTACATGTACCCAAAAATCACAAGGCGTATTGTCTTGATGTCTTATGAAGTAAACAAATTTGTGAATTGATTGAAATGAAAATGTTGACTTTTGTGACCTATGTACGTACAATGAGAAAGAGATAATCTTCAATTTAAAGAAATTTGACCCTTTAGTAAAGAGCAAGCCTTCATCATGCTTTCACAAAAAAGCTTGCAAATTATAAGTCGTATATTTAAAACAGCATGTTACCTTAAAATTATTCCGTTCGATTGGAATCCTAAAACATTTTCATTTCAAGTAATTATGGATCGTCGACTAATTATAAGCTATTTGATTTGTTCTTATATTTGGTTTGACTGTTGTTATCTTTTAGTTTCGTATGTATACTACTTCGACTCCATGAGCTTACCAAATAATGGAATGCATTTGGTTTGGTTTGCCATATTAATTTTAGATACTCTATTGTCAGTTTCAACACTTCTTAAAAGGAATCAAATTGTAAATTTTACTAACAGTTTCTTTTTGTTTCAAAATCAGTTACAAAGTAAGTTTATACAAAACATACAAGATCTTGCTTTGCTTAATCAATTTTTTTCTCAGCAACAGAACATTTCAAAATGGCTGAAAAGTATCAGATGGTTGCAAATTTTTACTCAAAGCGTTCGACATCTTGCTATTCCCTCAAAGTATTCTGGGCAGCCTTATGTTAATAGGTGCCCCGGAGTCTCACCGTTATATTTACTCCAATGTTTACAAATGTTCAAATTCAATTGTTATATTCTTGGTTTTTTATTTTCTTGAGCTATTTAAATGCATTGCTCTTTGGTATATTGCACTTTTACCTATAATATTGATGTTAGTTTATTGGTATGGAACTGAATCAAGACTTAGAATTTTTGACGTAAGTTTCTTCATTTGAAAGTCAAAATTTAAGTAACCATGACTAACACTTCCGTTTAATTTAGTCGTCTAAGACTCCGAGAGCGAATAATGAGAACATCCTTCCAGATCAGTAATAATTCCCGTGTCCTACGAAGTATTCAAGCAAATTTCTCATTATACCATTGCTTCGAAATACTTAATTTAGAATACAATGATTGCTTTGGGAATTTTTTAATGCCAATATTACAATTTCTCATTATGGGTATTGCAACTTCTTGTAATTTTGTCATAATCAAACTACATTCCAAAGTTGGATTTATAATTCTAATGGTTACAAACTTAATGATTTCATGTTATCTTTTTCTGATCTTGGCCTATCCTGTTGGTGCATCAATTTATACTTTATCAAGTTTATGTTTGAAATCTTTTCCAAAAATTAATTTTGATAGGCAAACGACCGGCAGAATTAATTCGCAAATTAGAGGATGTAGAGCAATTTCAATACGAATTGGTTACTTTACAATTCTGAAAAAGTTTACGGCTCTACAAATGATTAGTCTTTCCATATTTTGGACGATGAAAATTATATTGTTGTTTTAGAGCCTATGTCAATGATTTTAGTAGTAAATAAAAGTAGTTGTTTTAAAAAAAAAATATTTTCTATGATTCTAAAGGCTGGATCTTTATAAGTAATAGCAAATAAAATTTGCAACATACAATATCAATATATTAGGATGAACATTTTAATGCAAATTAAAATAGTAAAATATAAAATATAATAAACTCTCTTTCCTTCAAACGAAATAAAATTAGAAATTTATGAAATATGATAAATATTGTTTAAAAACTGTAAGAAGTAAGACCTTTTCGTCCACTTCGAATTCAAGCTAGCTCTTTATTTATCAATAGAAAAATTACTGTTAACTTTTAATTTATGAAAAATAATGACCCAAAGTTTATTTTAAATCCTTATCATTTGTTGTTGAAATTGTGTAATATATTATATTTATTTATGTGCTAAAGTACTTTCAACATTAATAACATGGAAAATGATTATGTTCCTGTTATTTATGACTAATTCTCTTTTCCCTTTTAGTTGTTGAACAAGAGAAATCTACTATAAACTGTTATTATAGTAAATATGGCATTGTAGAGAAAATTTACAAAAATTAGCTAGGTAAAAACAAGTACCGAAAATCACCAGGCTTATTCTATCGATGTCTTTGACGTACGTAAGTTACAACGAGAGGGATAATCTTTAATTTAAAGAAATTTGACCCTTTAGTAAAGAACAAGCTTTCATCATGCTTTCCCAAAAAAGCTTGGAAATTATAAGCAATATATTTAAAACAGCATGTTTCCTTAAAATCATTCCATTTGATTGGAATCCTAAAACATTTTCGTTTCAAGTAATTATAGATCGTCGAGTAATTATAAGTTATTTAATTTCTTCTTATATTTGGTTTGAGTGTTTTTATCTTTTGGTCACATATATATACTACGTCGATTCCATGAGCCTATCAAACAAGGGCTTGCATATGGTTTGGCTTGTCATATTAATTTTAGATACTCTACTGTCAATTTCAACTGTTCTTAAACGGAATCAAATTGTCATTTTCACAAATAGTTTCTTTTTGTTTCAAACTCAGTTACAAAGTAAGTAAATATAAAACATGCAATATCAAGTTTAACCGATTCTTTTCTCAGCAACAGAAAAATTCAAAATGGCTGAAAAATATAGTTCAGATGGTTGCGAATTTTTACTCAAAGCATTCGACATCTTGCTATTCCCGCAAAGTATATTAGCCAGCCTTATGTTAATTTTTGCTCCTGAGTCTCACCGTTATATTTACTCCAATGTGTACAAATTTTCAAACTCAGTTGTTATCTTCCTGCTTTTTTATTGTCTCGAGCTATTTAAATGCATTGCTCTTTGGTATATTGCACTTTTACCCATAATTTTGATGTTAGTTTATTGGTATGGAACAGAATCAAGGCTAAAAGAATTTTTGACGTAAGTTTCTTCTTTTGACAGTCCAAATTTTGAGTAACCATGATTAATACTTTCGTTTATTTTAGTCGTTTAAGACTCCGAGAACGAATAATGAGAACATCAATCAAGATCAGTAATAATTCTCGTGTCCTACGAAGTATTCAAGCAAATATCTCCTTATACCGTTGCTTCGAAATACTTAATTTAGAATACAATGATTGCTTTGGGAATTTTTTAATGCCAATATTACAATTTGTCATTGTAGGTATTGCCACTTCTTGTAATTTTGTTATAATTAAATTACATTCTAAAGTTGGATTCTTAATATCAATGGTTACAAATTTAATGATGTTTTGTTATCTATTTCTAATTTTGGCTTATCCTGTTGCTGCATCGATTTATACTTTATCAAGCTTATGTTTGAAATCATTTCCAAAAATAAATTTTGATAAAGAAACAACCGGCAGAATTAATTCACAAATTAGAGGATGCAGAGCAATTTCAATACGAATTGGTTATTTTACAATTCTGAAAAGGTTTACGGCCCTACAAATGATTAGTCTTTCTATATTTTGGACAATGAAAATTGTATTGTTGTTTTAAAAAACATCATAATAATAATATAATATGCTAATTATAATCTAAATATACATGCAAATTTCAGTTCAGTCAGTCTACTCCTTATTTCAAACGAAATAAAATTTAAACTGTATGAAATACTGACAGATATTATTTAAAAACAGCAAGAGCTTTTCGTCCGCTTAGAATTCAAGCTAGCTCACTATTTATCATTAGAAAATGTACTGTATTGAAAGTCATTAGCTTAATAATTTATTGGATAATGAGAACATTTTAAATCTTTATCATTTGTTGTTGGAACTGTGGAATAAACTATACCTGCGTATTTGTTGTGTACTTTCAACATTAACATCAGTAATATTTGTTTTCCTCTTATTGCTAATTTGTGTTCTGATATGATTGTTGAACAAGAGTAATATGCAATAAACTGTTATCGAAGAAATATGATAGCACAGAGAATTTTTTTTCTAAATTACCTTAATAAAAACATGTACATGTAACCGAAAATGTCATGGCTTATGCAATTGATTTTTTACGTAAACAATTGTATGAAATGAAAATATTGACTATTTTAACTAAGTACCTACAACGAGAAAGAGATAATCTTCAATTTAAAGAAATTTGAGTCTTTAGTAAAGCTCAAGCTTTCATCATGCTTTCTCAAAAAAGCTTGGAAATTATAAGCCATATATTTAAAACAGCTTGTTTCCTTAAAACTATCCCATTTGATTGGAATCCTAAAACATTTTCATTTCAAGTAATTATGGATCGTCGACTAATTATAAGCTATTTAATTTGTTGTTTTATTTGGTTGGATTGTTGTTACCTTTTAGTTTCGTATGTATACTACTTTGATTCGATGAGCCTTCCAAATAGTGGAATGCATTTGGTTTGGCTTACATTTGGAATTTTGGTTACTCTATTTTCAGTTTCCACTATTCTTAAACGAAATCAAATTGTCATTTCCACTAATAGTTTTTTCAAGTTTCAAACTCGGTTACAAAGTAAGTAATATAAAGTTAAAACATGCAATATCCAGTTTAACCTATTAAAAAATTTTTTTTCAGCAACAGAAAAATTCAAAATGGCTGA
>JAQGCY010000417.1:0-18098 GCA_034700645.1 Xenylla mediterranea | reverse complement strand
GACAGTCACAGTTGCAAAACAATCAATTTCCAAAGGCAGTAGGCACCAAACGATTAGATTTCAATTTCAGCTCCAGGAATATCTTGTGAAATCCCTTGGTAGTTGGTATTTGATTTTCGTAATATAGAAAAATGTCGGCCTGGGATATGATATAAGGAAGGAGGTGAAGAAATGGGAAATTATTCTGGTTCTGGAACAGAGGATGAGAGGCAGAGGATACATAAAGTAAAAAATGAACTCCCCGAGTATACAGGCTGTCTATAGTTTACTGGTATATTTGGTATATATTGGAAGGATTGGATTTGGAGGAGACGGAGAGAAACATGGTGAACGTCAATGTACAATACAGAATACAAGACTCTCAGAGTCACAAACAAGAAACAACTAAAGCCTCTAAATGAACATTACATTTACATTACGATTTCAATTGTTCTGTTCTGTTTTGTAGGAAGAAATGCATGCATAATAGGAATACAATGCATTATACAATGCTCATTATGAATTTTTACTTAATTTTATTTAACCCTTGCTTTGCTTGTGCTGTTGGTGCTTTTTATATTCTATGGTTATCTGTTTAAATGCCCGAGTGTAAAATGGATGACATGACAGGCTACATAGCAGACTGAGACAGTTAAAATGCTTAAGGAGACGGACGGACAAAACCTGTTATTTTCTTTACGTTCTTACGATTACGAATCTCGAATTCTGTAATACTTCTTCCCTTTTGTTTTAATGAATTGTGTTAACTTCATTAAAAAACGTTTTGGTTTTGCCAAGTTAATGACAGAAATAAAGGGAGTCGGGCATGAAGAGAAGAATATGGATACTTGGTTTTCGAACTAATGATTTTCCAAATCTAATTAATCCAATTGCACCAGGAAATTTTGGTGCATGAGCAGCGTGGAAAGCAATTGAATTTGCTATGGAATTAACTGCGCGATTCCGCCATTGCAATGCAATTGTATATTAATGAAGTCTCCAATCAATCTCCAGCCATCGGCCTTAGGAACCGCATCCGCAAACGAGAGCGAACAGATTATTGAGCGTCACCGAAACCGAAACTAAAGGATAGTACAAAACAAATCCTTCTGTCATTCATATTTGATTAATACAAGCCCCAAATTCTAAAATCATCCATCGGTTCTATTGAAGCCGAATATGCTATAATAACATCCAACTCAGCTATCATAAGCTTCCGACTTTCACTAACCTAATCACTCATGGCATCGAATCTAAATTATGTCTTGCATATTATTTAAGGCGTTTGTCTCAGTTTCCAATCCCCTACATAGTACTATTGGATGTAGAAGTACAAAGTATAAATTCCCTCATAGATGTCACAAACGGTACAATTTTCAACTCTGGAGAAAGCAAGCTACTTTTTACATTCATACGACACGGGGACAGACAAATAATTTATATGATAAGGTAAACCTTCTTCTCTTCTGGTCTATTACTATGTATACCCTATACGCTCATTTTTGGGTTTATGGAAAGCCCGAAGATTTCCAACAAATACAAAACAATTGTCAAAGTTAACTTATGCCAGTTTTGAAAACCTTTAGAACTGAAGATTTACATTTCATTTAGTTATTATAAGAAGTCAGTAGTTGCAAGATTCATTAACGAATTAGTACAAAATGTTCCAGAATTTAGAGAAACAAACCTGTCCCAAAAATATTTCTGAATCTTCTCATCAGGCATGTTCCATTTCATAAGTCCAAAGTCGTCTGAGTTATTTATCTAATCGTCACTAATAATGAAAAATTGCTTTTAATTTAATTAAATAAACTAGTACAAGAGAAAGTTTACTTGATCCCTTGCCCCTGTTTCATTACGAGTGATTTTACTTGAAAATATATCTCAGTCCATTCCATATTAAAGCCTAAGCCAACAACATAGGTAGTTTTTCTTAGTTAAGACAAAAACGTCAATATCCGAACTAACAGAAAGAAAGCAAAAAAAATCTAGTTTAAGTTTTTAGACTTTGGATGCTTAATTAAGGAAAGACAAGGAAAAGGAGTAGTTGAAACAAAGGTGGGGAGTCGGATTCGTGTGTCCTAAATCAATTCAACACACGTTCATCATAGAACTAGGAATATAAAGAGAAAAAGACAGGCCAGGGAGAAAGTTTGAGTTAGCCAAGCCAACTAACTAAGAAGGGATCACATCGAATCTTCTGCCAGTTTCTTCATAGTACTTAGTTTTACTTCTCTAGGCCCAAAGACTTTTTTTCCATGTAGAACAGAAGATCTACTTAGAAAGTCAAAGCCAAACTCTGCGAGTTATTCTATAGACTACTTACATTATATATCAGTTCGACGGTAAGAAGTTACACTTTATACACCTCTCGATACGTCAATGGGAATGGGATGAAGAGGAAAAGTCTTTAAAACAGAAGAAAAAAGAAACGGTTCCAACTTGTGTGAAGTGTGCGAAAAGAATTTCAACGAAGTTGGGAAAAGTCTCATGATCCCTTTTGGTTCTATATGAGAGAAATGCCTTCCAGTATTCAAACCTTTAAACAAAAAAAAAGTAGTCGAGCTATCGTACCATATACTTAAATCCCAAGAGACGCATCTAATTAGAGAATCCCACCTTGATCATCAACGTTAACGTTATCAATATCACCTTAGATCTGCGTACATAAAGAATGAAACGCTTATGAAATACAGGATTGTTACGAACTTACGAGTGAGTCAACTTCACAAAAGAGTTTGATTAATCTCTTCGGGAAATAGGAAAAGAAAACAGAAAGCTTGAATTTCATGATTTCAAAAATATGTATGAAAGAGATGCGAGGATTACACGTTATTCAGCCCTCGTATTTTCTTTATTAGTAAGAGAAAAGTTAGACAAAGAAATCATTATCCACTATAAAATCATTTGTCTTCAGAGAGATCTCATTTTACACTTAAGGATGAAACGTAACATTTCAACATCTTAAAAACTCAAATTCTCAAGGCACAACTTTTCCTTTTTATGTACCATTATATTATATAGAAATGCGCATTTTACAACCTACTAATACTACACAAAAAGAAAAAAGATATTTTTCTACCAAAGTTTTCAGTAACTATGAAATTCGAATGCAGTCAAATGAATGGCAATTATGACTTGTATTCATCAAAAGTCTTTGAAATTCCCAAAAAGATTAAGAGTATTCAGCAATAATCTGAACTATTATATGGTCAACAAATATTTTATTTATCTATCACTATGAAATCTTCGACCGATTTATAACTACTATTCGAAATACCAATTCAATGATGTTAAGTAATTGTCGATTTTTTCAATACCCCAGACGGGGGGAACCTGTCCAAACAGTTATTTTAAACAGCGTGTGCTGTTCTGTTCCTCACATTTGTTTGACAAACAAACAAGTTGGAAAGAAAATGTAAAAACCGAGTAAGTGACACAATGTAAATTTGGAGCTTGGAAAAGTAAACAGAAAAAAGAGTGAAATCTAAGTTCCATATATGCGTTTACATTAGAAAGTAAAAGTGACTGACTTGGGTAAAAAAGAGTACAGGTAATCGAATGTAAATTGTAGTTGATTTGATTTATTTTGTGTCAATATAAGCGGATATCTCAACGTCTTGGTACTCTACTTTTTCTACTTTCTTTTACTTTGTATCCTAAATTTACATGATATTGAGGAAAAGTAAATCAAACGAAAAGGAAATCATGAAACGAAAGTAGGACTAAAAATGTTTATTCCCGTTGTCCTCGTCTGTACTTTATTTTTAACACAAAAAGACAAACTAAAGGAGTCAATATCAGTAAACGAGCTTCTCAAAGTTGAGTATTATTTACCAAGTAAGTTTATTTAATTTATTTTTTTGTGTCCACATTATGTTGATATACCTTTAACAAAAAGTAAATATTATTTACTTCAAAGGAAATTGCTAATCATTAACCTGGTTTTATTTTACTTTACTTTCACTTTACTTTTACTATAAATAAAATATTATGAAATGAAGTAAATGAAAAACAAAGTAAAGTAATGCAAATGTTCATAAATAAAAAAAAATTTAGACGAAAAAATACAAAATTTTTAGGTTTAACTCGATTCAGTTTTTCTTTTCTTCCAATTTCAAATGATCACTGAATGACGCTGTCGTTCTTACTACTCTTAACGTTTGTATAAAGCAACTCCTTAGGGGACATTTTCCTCCGAGTTTATTTCATGAATGTCCTTATCTCCCAACATGTACATACATATAAGCGTAAAATCAAACCAAATATTCTTATCTTTAAAGTGTCAAGTTGTCCGGAAAACTCGAAAATGTAAGAAAAAGTCAAATCAACTCGACACTGATTTCAACGTGTTTCTCTTCAAAACAAGAAAATGAGGAAAAAAAAAAAGTTTTCGTCTGTTGTCACCTTTCGGATTCTTTCATCTTCACTTCTTCCTTGAAATGATGGATGACGTACAAATGTAAAGATTGTTCAAAGCATTCGTACATCCTGGCAAATAACATCATGGTCTTGATGTGATGTTACTCTTTATATCAAAAAAATAAAATAAAATAACTGCAAGCAAGGTTTCATTTGAGCTGAAATTGTTGTTGAACTGTTGTAGTTGTATCATTTTACTATGTCATGTAGAAAGTAAGAAAGAGTTTAAATGCCAAGACTCTTGTGCTAAAGTCAGAGTGAAAGTTTATGTATTGAAATAGGAACCTGGAAAAGATTAGGTTTAGATTTTAGAGAGAACAGAACACAAATATAAACAATTTTGTTAATTAGGACCTTGTCAAACCAGAAGAACAAATGTTTATTGAATCATTCATTTTATTTATGTTTTCTACTTTATTTCTTCTTGTAGGTAGGTGTATGTTTCATCAAGTCAAGTCATTAGTGGAGAGAAAGGAGGGGATTTTCCTCTAATTATATTATCATGGCGAAGCTAGTGAAACAAAACCTAGAATAGGGTGTGAGTGACATTTGGACCCAAAACTCGGTTTGACACTTTAGGATTTCTCATCTACTGTTTCTGTTTGTTGAATTTATATTAAAACTAAACTACGAAGCTCTGTGGGAGAACAGGAAACTGCATTGTTCTTTAGTATACTTATCGTCTTACATAAATCCAAGTTATTGACAACTCATGAAAAATAAATTATTATTTAGGTATATATGATTTAATTAGTTGTTTTCAATTCAGCTTTCGTAGTTCTTTTCGTCAAGTCTGCGGTTACATGAAACTACAATGAAGTTTCCCCTGGAGTAAACGAATATTTCTTGTTTAACTCCCCAAATCTATATAATATTCCTATGAAAAAGTAAGTGTACTGAATAAGGGGTTTTATACAATTTATCTAGCATATGTGTCGATTGTCAGGAAATACTTTTCAGAAATAAATACGTATGAGGATTAGGGAGAAGAATCTACAGAGACTTTCTACCTTTCTACCAATTTACTTTCTCCTGCTGTCACTCAATCTTTCTCTTCTTTGAACTGAAGCGAGGGGGAAAGAAACTACCAAACAATCCCTGGTCACCCTTTGAAGAAACTATGTATTCGTGTACTGAATCCCAATTCCTAATCCATTGTATTAAGGAATATAAAAGATTGGACATCCTGGTCATAGGTTCGGTCTTTCTACTTGTCACAATAATTCAGGAATACAATGCCAATAATTCTGCCATACGTTAAAGATTACAGAAAAAATTTAATTACGTGCTCTAAATGAATATTGCAGGTACTTTATTCATCATTTCCATATAGTTTCTACCAAAATCACTAGATTTCCATTTTTAATTTCAAGCATTTAATTTAAGCTTTACTAGAAAGTAATATTTTGGACATTGGCCAAAACTATTTCCCCTAGTTGAACAAGAAACTTCTAAAGGGTAAGAAGTTCCCATTTCTTAAATTGCCAATTACTCGAGTTTGAGATGAAATCTAATTTGCCTCTTTAGTAACTAATTCGAGCTAATAAATCCAAGTTGAGGACGATGGACAATATATATATCAGAGGACATACGGCTTGATTTCTAAACGCAGTCTTGTGTACAAAGTGAAAGTAGTCTAGTCGAGTAAATATATGAAATTCAAAGTTAAATTCAGGAAATGTTATCTCGTAAATAAAAATACACTCAAGTAATTAATTTAATTCTTTCACATGTATTCTCAACTTCAAGAAAACTAGAAAATTCCTAAAGTTCAGTTGCATCAAAAACTAAGGCACCGCATTACTTCTTTCAACCTTTACCCAAGCGAAGTTTATTTTGTAAATTTTTATTCTTGAAGAACTTCAAATTTTTGTTATAGTTTTATAAATTCAAACAACAATTTGGCTTGATACTTGGAGGGTAAATAAAATAACATGATCAAATTGCAAACATCGGACAAGGTTATACCGAGTTCTCAATCTTGGTTAGAGTTGTTATCAACTTTCATATAACTTAGAATTTACAGACTTTTTGTTTTACCTTTAGGAAACAAAGTCTTAGATCATTGGAATCACAAAGTTAAATAAAGAAAAAGTTTTCGAAACTAGTTACAGTTTCTTGTTTCAGAATGATATTTTTTGGTTGACGTTAGATCCTATTACTTCCAAATATTTCTTTTGTTCGGCTGTTTCAAAATTCCAAACTCATATTAAATCTTACGCATCAATGAGTTCAAGTAAGGTTACATTATCTATGTTGACGTTAAAGAATCTGATAAAGAAAAATAGCGCACGAAATAAATGAGTTGAAATTATTTATAGGAATAGTAAATTAGAAATTTTTGTAATGTAAGAAAATAAAAGTATTCAGTATTAGTTTTTACTGGTATCAGTAGGGTTCGAATGTAATTCCAACATATTTTCTGGGTTCCGAATCCGATACGACAATCACTCATTGCAAGCCAATCCAATCATCATAATTACTTGGTCCAAGGTCTTAATTGAAAAAGCTTGCATGATCTCTATTTTGGTCATTCGACTGGCTCGATTAGAATAGAATAATTAACCGTGCGGAAAAATAAAGTTCATGGAGATGGATCAAGCTAAAATTCATCCCCTCTTGTAATTTATTTTAGAATAAAAATATCTGCTTGACAAAGCAAAACCTTACACATGGTGGATGTTAATCTGAGCTAATAAATTCATGTAATTTAGCTTTATTCCAGACTAGTGAAAGCAAAAAAAGAATTATGATGAAACTAAGTATGATTCAACAAAAATGTTCTTAAAATAATAATTCAGTTTGAACTCTTTAATTAGACAATTTATTTATTTGTGCTTTTCATACATTTTAGTGCAAATTTAACTAATCTAAATTTTTTCTTACAAACTATTTTATACATTTACAAAGAATTCCTATTCATTTAACGTTAAATCATTTCTTTCAAAAGGTTAACATTAACTATTTTTTTTATATACTTACTTGTGAGTTACGCACTAATTAATTTATTAATTATGAATTAATTACAATCTCTTCCACGTATAAATAGGAACATTTATAATTTTAAATAAGGACAATTCTTAGCGAAAAAGTGCATCAACTCTACATCATCAGTGCTCTTTGAAAACTCTTAAAATAGTCTTCATGATTAGGTTAGTTATCATTCACTCAAATTCACGTCTAAAGTTATTTTTTTAACTTATGGTATACCCTGCTAGATATATAAATTTTACAACATAGTTATACATTGAACCATTTCTAAATTATCTAATCTTCTGGGTTGTGCTTGTACATTTAATCTCCATACAAAGCACTAATTAAAAATATCGGAGTACTTTTTCTGTTCTGTTAATACCTCAAGCAGCTTGAGTACATCTTTTATAGATTACGAATGCACAATTCACAATCACATTTAAAATTTTGAGGTATGGTAATAAATTAATGAAGTAAAATGATACGAATCGGACACTATTGAACAGCCACCATCGCCTTGTGCTGAAATATAGGAGTAGAATGTTCCTGTTGAAGTTGATTAATTTATTTGTTTATATTTATAGAATATTTGCTACAATGAATATGACAGTAGCTGAACCGACTATGAGTTGAATATTTCTTCTTGGATATATTGCTGGGTTTGCTTTTGCTAATGGGATCAAATATAAAATTATTACAATCATTCAGTTGAAAATGTTTACTGTAATCTGCTTAGGTTAGATAGATTTTAGGAAGTTATTAATTTGTGTTTTCATTGTTTGGGACGAGGAGTGTGAGATGAGAAAAGGAAGTACATGGTGAAAACCAGTTGGTTTTCCAAGTGAGAACATAGGAAAAATCAAATAGGGAAACTCTTGTTTCTGAATAATTAATGTAAATGGGAATGTTATTGTGTCTCTAGAGCCTCTTTCACATTGAGTCTATGGGTTCTTGAAGTGAGTGTAATAAAACCTCTAACTAAATGACTCATGCTGTGCTTTCTCTTTATTTAGCATCATGAGAGTCCTGTACAGCTATTCCCTAGTTCGCGTATTATTTTGTAAACTCAAGTAGGTACTTCAAAGTAAAGTTCCAGAACTGAACTGTCTAAGTGGTTTCCTTTGCTTTAGAGAAGGAACAAAGACAGCCATCATTATTAGAAACACATATACTAAGGCTCATTTATTTTAAAGTTTGAATTATCATTTTATTGTTCAGAACACAAATTAAGCATGGTATAATCAACTTAATATTTCTAATTTAAGCCAGTTTTGGAGCTGTCGAAATAATAAATGACGTATATACGTTAGGCTTATACTTAGATGATTGAGAGAATGTAAAGTAATTTGTATGTATCAGGATTCTGGAATAAGGATTTAGAAGGTAAGACGGACGGTGAAAGGTACATGAACAACATGATTAATGACCAGTGAGTAGACTTTGACTTACATGGTTGGTTACCTTCTTGCCAGTCGTACGCGTCACCATTTGTAGAGCTCGACCTATGTTCTGATTTATCTGGTGAATTCATACTGGGCTGATATCCTTTTCCTATACCGTAAAAAAATAGATTCCCATTAAATAAACATGATGAATACAAATAATAAAGAAATCGGAAATCAATTTCCAAATTTCTAATTCCATAAAGGAATACAATTTCACTTTTCCTATTTACTTTATGCACATAAATCATACTTTATTTTGTATAGCGTCCTCTGATTATTTGATGGAAATTCTAAATTTCATCGACCAACAAAACCGTGTCAACATGAGTACATAGTAAGCCAACGTATATAAATTTTTAATCTTCTAAATCTGGATGTTTGCTGGTTAAAAACATAAACATCGAAATAAAAAAGTAATGACTTTGTGCATATTTTGTGGCATGCTTTATATACCTATACATTTAGCTAAAACCAGTCAAAATCAATTGTATTTTCTAGGATAGTACGACATGGTAAATTATGAGGAAACTGGTGTGAATTTGTGGTTTTCTATCCAATTAAATAGGAAATAACAAGTTAACCATCTGGTTCCATCGAAAGTGAAATGACGATGACAACACGTTCCAAGCTTCGCTTTCCCTTTCACTAAATAAGAACATGTGTAAATTCATATAAGATCCTATTCCTAATGAATTCTGAAAGAAAGTCACGCTTCATCTATTTAGTTAAGTTATCCTGTTTTTATTCCTTGGTTAAAAATAACTATGAATTAAAAATAATGACGGATTTTAAAGTAATGACATCCTGACTTTCCAGTATTTGTAAAATTAAACTTTTTTTCTATAATAAATTATCTCAACTCTTTCTAGTTGTAATATAACGATTGTTGTGTTGAGTATAGATAAATTCTTTACCTTTTTCTGAAAACCCAATAGCCAATGAACTCGGGTTCTTGTTGTTTGGTGAAAGATCATTTCTTTCTCTTGGTTCTGCAAAAAATTTGGCATTAATTAATTCGATAGAACAACTGCATGATTGAGACTAGAGGAGCATTAAGTTCTTCGACATTTACAACTGGTAAAATATAAAGCACCACCATGAAAAATGTTTCATACCTTTGTGCTTCCGATGAGTTGCTTTGGTTGTAGTGGTAGGAGCTTCAGTTGTGGTAGGAGATGGGGTAGCTGTAAGGCAAAAAAGTAAGAATTCAGATAAGGCTATATGATATGTGCCTTTTCTCATTTCCGACTTCCTAATCTTAAAGATTACTTCAAAAACTTTTACCATAAAGCCGAATGGAGCCTTCAGTTTCTCCTCTTGGATTCTTAGCTACGCATTTGTAAATTCCATAGTCCTTATCTTCGATATTCATAATCGTTAATCTCATGATTGTTATGTAGGAGGGATTTCCCATTGAGGTTTCAGTTCGATACTTTTTGTTATCATGAATCATTTGACCGTCTTCCCTTGTCCAGTAGTTCAATGATGCTGGATGAGCCTCAGTTTCACATTCAAATGTAACGCTGTACCCCGGAGGTGAGCCTATTAATTGATGTTGAATCCGGACCATTGGTGGAACTAAAAGAAAAGTACTTTATTATAGTTGACGAAAAAAAGTGTAGTTACCCTTGAAATGAAAACTTTCTCTCCGCTTAAGATATCGTATAACATAAAAATGGTTTTCTATAATAAAGATCAAAGTAAATAGTAAATTCACATTACATAAATGTTTTGTAGCTAAACCAGAAAACAAACAGGTTATTCATACATCTTCTTCTTCCTAATTTTTGTAGATGAAACTAAAAAGTTTGCTAAAGTCGTTACCATTAAAGCATTTAATTTAATTTGGAAAGTGAATAGGGAAAAGACATGGCACTTAATTGCGTCCTCTTTCCTCCCTAAGAACATACTTCAAAGTTGAAGAATGCGTTTTTCAAGCTTCGTCTTTACGAGAAATTCTGCCAAAATTGGAGAGAGATAGAAAAATACTCAACTCTCTCGCCCTTTTTATGTCATTCCAGAAAAGAAGGGAGAAAATAAGGAAGAAAAGTTCAGTTTTCTGTCTATCGTCTTTTGAATTGAGAGTCGATCTTGTCGTGTCATGATGCTACAATTCGACTTAAGATTCCGATGGATTTTTCTTTCGAATGAACGCAAGCTACCAAAAAAAGTTCTTTCTTGAGTACAAGTATGCAATGATTTCTTAGAGTTTGAAATAAATTTTCGACCATATTGCTTTACACATCTATCAGGGAACAGCGAGCATCGCTTTAATCGTTCAAACTCCTGCCTGAGCAAAAGTATTCGGACATGCCGGAATTTATTAACATTTGATCTTTAATTTCTTCCCTAATAAATAATGAGTTATCACTCACTGCCTACATATGAGTTCTACTTTTAACGTACAAAAACACCTTAACAAGATAAAATTAATGACAGTTAAAAACACAATTTTCTATCAATTCCTAAACGAACAAGCTTAACGTTCTTCTTACTTCCAGATATTCCCATACTTTTTTAGGGTATAAAATAAATGGTCTGTATTATCCTTCTCTATCTCTTGCCAAGATGCTCAACTTTGGGTTTCGAATTGAGATTACTCAGTTTTGGAAGAATGCAATAGAAGTTTTGTATTTTATCGCGACAAATACCTCTATATGGATTACAACCAACTTTTGTCCATTTCAGATTCAACTTTCAACTGTTATTCTTGGTATTTTCGAAACTAATCTAATCGAGTTCTGTACCATTAATTCTTTAAAATGTTCATTTTATGTTCTACCAAAACAGAGCAATGTGAACCGTTTAATTGAATTTTGAAATTTTATTGCAACAGGACAATACTAGAAAACCCAAAAATTAAATTAATATACTAGTTTCAAACCAGTTGTGACGAAGTGAAACAAAAAGTTCATTGACAATTGAAAATCTCATTGATTTTTAGGTTTTCATTTTTGTCCAGGATAGAATACATATAACTTTCTGTGGCTTTTCGAATGAAAGTAATCTGTGTACGACTTGAAAGTCCTTAAAGTAAAAGAGAGTACTTGAACCTATCAAGTGGTCATCTATTGACAAAAGAAAGTTGGCACTGACATACGATGCAAGGTTTCTAAAGAAAGTCTTATTCCTTTGATTTCAATGCTTTCCGAGTCAGTATTGAATTGAATATACCATACACTCCTATTTTTTATACTTCTGCAAATAGAATTTACGGAATATTATATTTGGGTTAGTATGCTTTAGGAAACCTTGTAATTAATTGTTCAAATTACTGCCTTAAAAGGTTTGTTATCCACGCTTTAAAGCATAAAGAAATCCAACTTATTTTTGTAATCTATAATCTTTAGTACAGTGTCAAAATTGCCTGTTTTAGAATTTAAATAGGAAACGATTATGAATTTATTTTGGTTTCTGACATTTAGATTTAATTAGCGGATGCATGTCTGGAACCCATGAAATCTAGGTAGACAATAATATAATGGTTCAAGGAAGCTGTAAATCATTTTCTGTACCAGATTCATTCTAAAGAGAAAATCGCTTCTAGTCACCAAGCAGATTCTTTGTGTCATCTTCCTTGTCGCTTTTCATCCATTAATCTATTAATTCACTTTACAACATCTGTATATCTCAATGCAAAGTCTTATTTACTTGTCATCTACCCAAATAAAGCTACAACGCAATGTGTATTCATTAGAACAAATTGTATTCTATAGCTACTTTTTCAAAACCCCATTAAGTTAAGTGATATTTTAATTCATTTCTCTCAGCATCTTTCCCAACCTTTCCGTATACTATACAACTTTTTTTTTAGAAAGTTTGAGATGAGCCATTAGGTTAAACCTTTCCTTGTATAAATTTCATAAAGAAGTAAATCAACTTATGTTAGTATAGTTAGTATGATTATGTGCATGTACTAAAGCCCAGGATATTTAAGTTCTGTTGAAATAAACTTCACTTCTGGTAACCTTAGTTAATAGTCTTTTATTTCTGTTAATCCCATGGTTCAACGAAGAGATCTCAAAATGAAATTTTAATTAAACTTCTTGAGGCATACCTTTGTACCTCATTGGATCCCAAAAGCAAAGTAACACTGAAATTCGATTAGACTCGTAGTCCAAATTCAATTCGGTAAAACGAATGAATAGAATTTGAGAAGTTCAGATAGAGAAAAGGGACAGATTTACAGTGCATTTACATGATTAAAATTACTTTTGCTCTTCCAAAGTGAACGTATACAGAAAATCAGTTGAAAAAAAAAATCAAAATGTGACTCAAAGTTTACATTGGGGTTAGAGTAGAGTCTTTACGATTTATCGAAATCTTTATGTAATCTATGCATATGTTTCGTTTCAGCTTCACGACTTTTTCCAAGAAATACAGTGAACAATTTGACTATATATCCGTGGACTGTAGTTTTCAAACCGGAAAGTAGAATGTGAACTCATTTGCTTCAGGATACTCAACATTAGCAACAAATTGTACTTGGGCTCACGTTCTTATGCAAACTTCAATATCAAAAAACCAACTTTATGGAAATTGTAAAGTATATAAGGCGGAAACATTCATTTATGCCCATTAGTCTGAATCAACTTGATATAATCAAAAAGGATTCCATGTAATTTTCAAAATTGAATACAAAATGGAAGGAAAGAAATACAATTTAACGTTTACCTTAAGATTTTTTTTTTAACTTTATAAACAATATGTTTTATTTTTTACTATTTTTACCATGCACCAAGTTTTAACATCTCTTCCTGATTTATTAGTAAACTTTCCGTCTTGTTTAAAACATATGTTGTCTATGTCTTGGGTTGATTCTCATTTTTACGGCACAAAAAGCATTCGAGAAACTGTTGTATGCTTGCTTATTTATGTTTTGTTTTTCAAGATGAATTTTATGCACTTTTCTTTGAAACGCTAATACATTATTCAATTTCTTATATATAAACCCAAAAATCTAATTTGCAAATCAAATCTCTGGAATAATTCAATAAGTGACAAGTCAACCATGCAATTTAAATCAAAATTTTCAAACACAAATAATTTACTCGTATACATTTACTAAAATTGATGCTGCATGAATTATAAGCACACGAAGTGATGAAGTATAGTTTTAATTTCTTTGTCCTTGCCTCTGGGAATGTGTTGAGTTCTTCCATATATCTGGATTTAGAATTAAGTTTTGAAAGTCATTTTCACTTAGCCCATTTTTTAAAACTTAAAAAACTTGAGGAAAGAAACAACAAATGACTTTTATTAAGGATAAGCAACTTTATTCTAGGACAAGAAATTTTTTTCCGCCATGATAATAATCACTCAAAGCAAACTTTATTTTTCATTCTTATTTTCTAAAGAATCCAAAAGGGTTTTAAAAGAGATTACTTACTATAGAACCTGGGTGAAAGTTTCACATCTGTTACGCAGTATTTTTAATTTTTGTGGCTTTCAGTTTTCTCCATTATTATAAAAATATTATATAGTTGTTTTTTTTAGCTTTAATGTTTTACTGATAAGGCAAAATTCAGTAATGATTTTAAATAAAAGCTTTCAAATTTAAAATTGTATTTAAATCAACTATTCTGGATATATTTTATTGTTATCATCCAACAAATAATATTACTAAAATGTATTAGTTCCGATTCTTTGGTGTAGATAAAATGAAATAATAGCAAGGAAAGTTAGCTGGATATGTTTTCAAGATTAATGTTTCCTATTTACAATGGATTCACGGAACACATTGACAGAATACCCAATAACTATAAGCTCCATTTTAGCTTAACAGAAGTCTAGGAATTCCCGAGCGTGTATGAAAAATGAGGCAATACTTTCGAAGTGGTTTGTCATCATTTCCTACTGAAACCCAGTGATGTATGCAATAAGAAATGCATAATCATTTCCATAAACACAAAAAGCTACGATTCCGGAATTTACACTAAAATATAGACCAGGCAATCAGAAATCTCATGGATTAAAGAGCTTTTGTTGTGTTGAAACTTTCAATGAAAATTCCCATCGATTTCAATTTTAGAAAAGGGAATAGAATACAAAATTTCTATTATCTCTTTTGTCCATATTACCGCAATTTTCAACTCTTATCCGAGAAATCCTGACACAGTGTGAACATGAATGATATTTCTTTAACTCTTCAAAAACCAAAAAGAAGAATGAAAGAGATAGGATAGTAATTTTCAACACAAAACAAGAAAACTGTGAAATGTGCATATATAGCTAAAGTTACAATTCTAGATAAGTATTAAAAAATTTTGGAAGAGAGGAAGCAATGCAGCGGATGGGATGTGGTAGTATTATAATGGAAAGATGGAGAAATTTTCCTATAATAATAGAACAATGCTACAGTGTTTTTATGATTCCAGATTTTGATTAAAGAACCAGATGCTGCCAATGGGACTTTAAACATGGAAAAGAATACTTAGGGAATAGCCATATGGATTCTATTAGACTATGTGCTGATGTCTGTTGTCTGTGGGCTATTATAATATTTGAGTCCAACTCAAACAAAACGATCAAAGATTTTATAATCCCTATCTTCCTTTTGTCTATTACTACAATTCTTGGTTTTGATTGGTATAAAATATCGACATTACATGAATCAATAAAATGAGAGAAAGACATAAAAAAAAGACTTACAGTCAACGCTGACTTTAATTCGTTTAGACACAGCAGGAGGCACGCCATTGGATGCTAAAATGGAGTCAATTATTTAATTGAATTACAATATAATAAAGGATCAACCTGGTTTAACTGGTTTTCATTTATTTCATTTCATACCAACGCAAAGGAAATGCCCCATTTCAAGTCTACTAATACGGCTCAATTCTAATACTTCCCCTTCATATTCCTTCACTAAAATTAATAAGGAAACGTCATGAGACTAAAAATGTTCAAAGTTCAATGTATGTTCATATTAGGATCATTTTTTTTTATTACTTACATTGTAAGCTTTTATTAATTGACATTTCTCTTCCATCCTCTCTTTGCCATTTAACGGTTGGTTTTGGTGAACCGATAGCATGACAGCTAAGCGTTACATTGGAGTTTTCACGAACTATGACATCCGAACTACTCATTGAATCATCAATGTTAGGAGGAACTATAAAGACGAAAATGAAACATATTATGGTATGGTACATCATGTAATACTTAAGTTCCAAGGAAAGCGACGAAAGTAAACTCTAAAGAAACTTCAAGATTTTCTGTTTGCCCAGTAAGATTAAAAAGGACTTTGAGTCAAGTGAGTTTAACGCAACAGTTGTGGTTCTGTGGATTTAAGGTGAATTATTTATTTGCATGTGAAACAGAGAAGTTCCACTAGCAATAGAAAGCCCATCTCCTTCATGTATTAAATACACCGTATAAGAAAGCAGAAAAATAAACTGAGAATGGAGTGGTTTTTATTTCCATTTCAGAAATCTTCCCCTGCCTTAGACTTTTCTATTTACTTACTAATACTAACTTCCATCTAAACTTCACTGAACCATGGATTCTTTCCATTAAAATCTACCTATCGAGTTTGACTTAAACTTCTCATTCAATTATGGTCCAGGTTCCTCACATTATAACTTATAAATTACATTAGAAAGTCTTCCCGGATTTCTTTAACCAATCTACTACAATTCTATCTTATAAAACATTATTTTACATAATGCATAATATACACAAAGTATAACTTATTAGGCGGCCCCAAACTTTAAAACATTCTAGTCTTAAGTATAGTCCCGAATTTAAAAAAGGTTAAGCAATATTTTGTATTTCGGAATTTAAAAACTTTTTTTCGTCTAAAAACTAAGCATAACAAAGACTGTACGTTAGTTATGTGAAATTTAGCTTTGCTTGGCTTATTCGGGTTTTTATTTTCCTCAGACGCTTAGTGGAAAAAATTTTGGTTTTTATTTTGGTTACAGTAGAATCAGGCCTTATGAAATTTCTGTTTGGGAGAATCTTAAATATGTTTCTCAAATCTTTTGATGGATAACTCATGTTTAGAAATTGTATTTAAAGAATTAACAATTTATAGGTAAAATTTCCAATGCATTTGGTGGCCTAACCAAAACCGTATGGTTTGGTTATTCACCTGAGAGTGATAAAAGTATTTTTAGAAGATGTGTTCGAGGTTATCTTAAATCAACGTTAAACCGATTTTAAGGCAGATTTGATTCTAAAATCGCATTTACTATTCTAGAAACAGGGATTTCGCATTTAAATCTCAAAGAAAAAGAAAATCTGATCATAGTCAATCATTTGAAAGGAAAATAAAACTAGACTATAGCCATGAGAAATGTGGTGAACCTTAACTTTAAGCTAACTAAACTCTGTGGATGAGCATCGTTAAGGTAAGCGTAAGGTGTGAAAGTGAGATTGATATTTACTAATACTCCCAAGGCACAGAATAAATTAAACCTTCTCCTGAGAGGGTGAGAAAACTGAGAAAGTGAATGACTGACAGGAGTGAATGGATGAGTTGTTTGATGTAATGGTATTTTCAAAGTAAAAGATGTTTGATGCTTCTCTGTGCGAATCATTTCTCACTTTTTTACTAAATTTTTCCCCCCTTGAAGGCTTCTCGTAAACCATCTTTTTTTCTTTTTTTATTCTTGAAGCCAAAACATCTATACAATATGTAGAAGGATGTTTGAGTGAATGGTATGTCGTGTTGAGATTTTTTTAGTTGATAGTAAGAGAGATCGACAGCAAACCAATTTCAAAGCGTCAATGAAACGACGTCTCAAATTATCATCCTACAGGAATACAGTAGAAAGGACTAAAGGGAAAAAGGCAATACTTAAATCCATACATGTGAAAGCAAGAGGAAAATAAATGCGACAGAGAATAGGATAAGATTCTTCTAAGCGATATTCTTTTCCTTTTTTTACAATTTTTAAGTTTATGAGAAAACTACTAGGATTCCGATTCCGTGTAAATGCACATACGTTACATACATACGTAGAAACATTCAGTTCTCAACTGAGATGATGTTTAGGAAGGATATACTACACATACATGTTATAGACTTTCACATGTTACATAAACGTGTTTTCCTGAAATAAAAGGAACTGTTTATCTACTTTCTTTCGTTATTCGTCTAACAGTGAAGTATAAAAAAGGAGGAAATGTTACGAAAAAGAAATCTCAAGTCACTTGACTGATTTGTACTTGTCACGTTGCTATTTAAGTAAATATAATTCCGAATTATATTCTTTACTTCCGCAAAAATGTTTTTCAATAATTGTTTGGAAATTAAATTTTCAATATCAGTTA
>JAQGCY010000416.1:0-18103 GCA_034700645.1 Xenylla mediterranea | reverse complement strand
TCAACAACAATCGAACCCTCTTCAAGTTCAACAACAATCGAACCATCTTCAAGTTCAACAACAATCGAACCGTCATCTAGCTCAACAACAATCGAATCCTCTTCAAGTTCAACAACAATCGAACCGTCATCAAGTTCAACAACAATGGAGCCCTCTTCAAGTTCAACAACAACCGAACCATGACCATTGGACCTATGTCCATAATTCGAACCATAGTCTCGAAAACCATATTAAAGCTTTAGTTTAATATCCCTGTGGATTGTAATTTATAAAGTTAATTTTATAAATAGAATCATCGTTACAACATTTTTTAATAAAAGTCTTAACTTAATTTTTTATGGTTTTGTGTTTTATTAAAAAAGACGGTTGCCTTTAATGTAAGGCGCAGCAGACACCTGAAACCGTGAGGTTGGGTCTAGTTCAAGGTTGCGTTGTTGATGAGAATAGTTTTATTGTTATTTGTTGTTGAGGTGTTACAATGTGGATGGACGCCTGATTCTTTTCCAAGAAGTTTTCTTTCAAGAAAAGGATTATCCCCATGTATAAGTCCAACTTGCTTTCTTGTTACAGTTTAAAAATATGTTTACTGCGAGTGACATTGAAAATATTTTATAAACCTTTTTGGCTTACTCTGCGGGATAGGAATAAATTTCTGGAAGGTTTTAAGCCCTCTTGGAATTTTATGGATTGTGGAACTGAACTCTTATATTCATTTCGTATTTCTCGCATTCACCTGGCATTGCCCAGAAAAGATTTTACGTTTGAAATTGAAACTGCAAAAAGTTTTACATGCACTCAGTAATTCCACCACAGCCAGAGCAGAGTTTGTTTTAAACTTCTTTTCGAAGAGGAGTTGCATACTTGTCCCTCAACTGTTCTAAAAACAATTTACAAATACTTTATACATTTCTTAAAGTTTTTATCAATCCCCAAAGGAGACTTCTAAAGATCTTGTAATACTTTAAATATAATTTTTAAAAATGTCAGAAGTTTATGGGCAAAGTCGAACAATTGGTTTTATAATTGAACCAATCATTTCCTTTTTTGCATTTTTTGGACTATTGTATGTAGGATACTTATTGGTATCAGTACTTTTTGGACCAGCAATTCAATACCATGGAAGATCTATACCAAAACAACAGGTATTATAAAATATTTTTAAATTGCATAACGGTCCATTCGATCCGAGTATTTATTTATTGATATAAATTTGTAAATCCTCACAGAATTCGCCTATCCAAAATGCAGTAAATGAACTGACAAATCGTGTTGTTGTAACTAATAGTTTACAACAAAATATTTAAGACCTGTTTTAAAATTTGACTCACGTTTGTTTGAAAATATTTTGTTTATTCAGAATCAAGATAGAGATATTGTAATAAAGATTTTATTCGTTGAGGCATTTATTTTGTGGTTCATACTCATTATCAACGGTAGGATAAGCTACAGGTATTTGTCCAGTATTTTTACCTTCAGGTTGAACTGGACTAATTCCGCAACTTACTTCGTAATGATTAGTGTATCTTAGGTCATGCTGTAACTGCTCTATCGTTTCTTCACTCCAATCCACCATAGTATTTAGAACTTCCACAATTGTCTTATTAGCCATTGAGGCAGGTGCGAGAACAATAGGTTGTTCCAGTACATTTTCCCTAAATACACAAAAAAAGACCAACCGAATTTACACAAACTAATATATTCCTGATGATGAAACCATTACCAATGGATGGCTTCGATGCCGAATCTTTGCATAAATGTCCACTCATCATAAGCACTTTCGCAAAATCGAAGTTCATCCTTAGGATAATACCAAATAATCCCTTGACACATTTCTTCATTTGTAGACAACCCACCCAATGTAACGCTATTTTTCCAAGTTGTATCTGCTGTACATTCTGTTAAATTTATCATATTTTTTTCAGTATTAATCCTTACAAAATTTCATCACAAATACCAATTGTTAAATGATCTCCTCTCATAATTTTAACATGATCTCGCAAAGGCCGATTTTGTTGGTAGTCGAATGCGTAATTGTTATCAACGGATATCCAAGGGAATTCCGTTCCATTTCTAAAATGCCGAAGTTTCATTTTTCTGCCTAAAACCAATTCCAAAGTCAAATTTTAATAAAAAGGAAAGCCATGATGTGATTCGAAATTATTCAAACCTGTTAAATGAGCATGAAGCATCACGTTAAAAAGATTTATTCCATTTGGGTTTAATTTTCTTTCAGTGCAAGCCGAACTGCAATGTCCAGCAGTAATAAATTGCTCCGTATTTCCAGGAATAAGAAACGAAAATGTAATTGAATGATCAACAATTAGTACCGCTGCTTCGTGTTCTCTATTAAAATGTTATACAACATTTTCATACTAATTGGATTCAGTGTTGGGAAAAGAGATGATAAAGAAACTAACCTTAGCTGAGGAGTGTTATAAACTTACACAGTGCTTTCAAATGTTACGTTGGAAAGGACTTCGGGATTATCATAATGTATTTCATACATAATATAAACTGACTCGCCTACTTCTCCTATTGTAAATCCAACATCTTCTGGAAACAACATGGTCTAAAAAATTTGGAAAGCAAAGTTTTAAAAATGTCAGCACATTTGAAATTGTATCAAACGTACCTTCCCTCCAATTGCCCAAGTATTTAGCATTGTTCTACAATAATCTGTAGGAATTATTTGATCCTCAGGTTTTAAGTAGCATTCACCTCCGGGATGATTTACTAATGGTCCAAAAATTTCATCCGGATTTTCTCCGGAAGGTGCTGAGCAGATATAAAGGACCAAATGATGTGTATGCTTCAATGCTTCGGTACTTTCCAGACGTGTGTTGAACTATAATAATTTGGCATCATAAAAACAAGTTAGTTATATATTTATGATATATTTTTAGAAAACTCGTACCCCTACGATATGACGCTTCTCACTCCAAGTCGGAGCTTTATGAATTGAACACCAATAACTTGTTGACACATTTGGCATCTCCATTTTTCTAGTAATTTTCCAAACATCGAGTCTAAAATTAAGCATTTCAACGTGAATAACATTGAAACTGTGGACTTGAAGTGAGCTGTAGCTTACTCAGAAATGTCAATTGGAGGAAGCGGAGGGTCCAACAGATTTACTGAAAAGGATCCTCGACGACTTCCATGATATTCAATACTATCAGTTTCTCCGTAAGACCAAATAATGGAGAGCGTATCCTCCTAATTTTTTATTGTAAACAATAATCATGTTCAAGAGATGGAGAGGCGTAACGCCTAAAATTAATTATTCTTACTGAAATTGCGACATCCTGAATACTGTCGCAAGTGTCGAAGGAGCGAGAAAATTTCAGGAATGTATGGGTCGCATTTTCACTTGCATCAATAAGGTTCCAGTTTTGCTCATCATCTACAACTGGCTCGGAATTTCCAACGCCATGTCTATCCTATACACACGAACAATGATTATATGCAATGAATTAGTGTGTAGCTTGTAAAAGGGGAAAATATTCGTTAATAACATTTCATCTAATTATCTTACGGAAAAATAAGTGGAACCATTTGAATAAACTCCAGCAATAATCAGATCGCCCCCAGACATACTAGGATTAGAATTGATACCAAATCCAATAAATCCTGTAGTCTGTACAGTAACCTCAAACGTTATACTCTTTTCTTCAAAATCTGCATAATAAGAAACTAGATAATCTTCCGGTCCTTCTATAACGTTTCTGTAAAAACTGCCGTTTTCCAAAGGTTTCGCAATAACCGACGCCAGAAACATTAAGACCAGTACTTTTGTTCTCATTGTAAAATGATTTCTCGTGATGAATAATTCGAAAGTCAAGTATAGCATGTAGGGTTCACAACCTTATAAATAAAGTTCTCTTATTGAATTGAAAATAGATAACTAATTTCATTCGTTTAAATAGAACCGTTTTAAGTGGTTTGGAGATATGGAGCAATAGAAATTGATGAGTGAGATTTTACGATAATTTTTGGTTACTCATCATCAACTTGTAAACAGTACATCTCTCATCTAGCTATTAGCTATCAAATTTAAGAATTTTATTATTAGTAGGATAAAAATGAGTAATATCTCAAGTTATATTTCGTTGCCAATTAACTTATCGACTGTTCTGAACCAGAACCAAACGAAGTGAATCATACAGGTAATGGTAAGCAAAACGAATCAAGTGATAAGTGGAAATCGAAATCAATCTGAATCACGTTTTACTAAAAGCCTCTAAACTTCTGGAAAATGTACTCCTAATTTGCATATAAGATGAATAAAAATCGATCACTCTCTGTATCCAAGTAGAATTGTAGTTCGACTCAAAAATCATGATGCAAATTATGAACGCTATGAATCAATACCAATTTAAAACACGTTTCATAAAACACTGACAATTCGAATAAATAAAATAACTTCAATGCTGAACCTGGATCTTAACATCATACAACGCAATAAACAAAACCCTTACAATTCTTGTACAAAGTTCAGAACAATATTATTCCAACTTTTAAAATTAGAAATATCATTCTCTCCAAGTATTCAAAAACAACAAAACCTAATTAAAATAAAATAGGGTTTTTTATTCAGATGGTGGGGGTGGTTGTGCCCCAGCTGGTCGACCACGTCCAAATCCTCCTCTCTGTTATAATTAAAAAATTAACAATTAATACTGACGATTCTATTTAGCGGAACTAGCAAATGTGCAAAACTTACAAATTCAACAGGTTGTCCACCAAGTCCAGCTTCGGTTTTCTTGTCACCATCGCCTCCACGTCTGTAAGCAGCACGATCTTCTGCAACTTTTCCTTCTCCACGTGGACCTGTAGGACGGGGACGAGCGGTTTCTGTTCTTTGTTGTCTGTGAAGTGTAGCTGGTACGATCTGTTTACAAATAATTAAGTTGGCCAAATGATAAATTCTTAAAAACACTAACAACAGTTTATGGTTGTAAATTTTGACTTACCTCTGCTGGTAGATGTAAATAATCCCGAAGATATTGAACTCCTTCATTCTTCAAGTACCAGTAATAATGACGCCAGGCAAATTGTTCATTAACATAACCTCTTGATTTTAATGACTGAAATAGGAGGTAAGAAGTCGAACAATTATTAAATCGTATATTAAAATAAATAATAAACTCTGGAGGTCTTAGATTACAGGTGTTAAGACTGACACTCGACTAATCGTTCAGGGCTCTGATCTCTGACGCTAATTATTTGCAATTTGACAGACGAAGCCAACAATTTGGAAGGTATTTATGCATAATTAAGTGGCTTGAACTAGGACCTACCTGTAATGCCTTGATGACATGTAAATTAGGAATTCCTTCGAGCTCTGGATGATTTGGGGCATGGAAGTCCTTCTTAGCCACCATCACACCCTCATTAAACAATTGTTCGTAGATTTTCCTCCGATTAGCTTTGGGCATCAACATTTTGACCCAATTTAGTTTGACCTGACCTCAGTTTATAACTAAAATAACGCTGGAAAACGAGAGGAAAGACCAACCAAAACCAAACACACAGCAAGATTTTTCCTTCTTGTTCAGTTCAGTAAATTAAGTCCGGCACATTTTGTGTCTGTAGAGGTTTGAACTAGAGTGCGTCTGGGCTGATCTGTGAAGGACACGTGGTGTCATATTAGAAACCTCAGACTTTTTTGAGACCGTCGGTTAATCACATAAACTTTGTGCTATTTTTCCCACACCCCCACCTATTCCAAGATTATTTTTCGAAATGACCCAACCACCAGGTTAGCAGAAATTATCCCTATAATGTAGATGGTTAGCGGGGCCTAAGGGTGGCACACACCTAGTTAATGCTAGGTTTAGTGGACGGCCCCTTAATACATAACATTGCATCAATCAGTAGCTCTTGAAAACTTTAAGACAATAATAAAATTGGGAAATTATTTGCCTGTTTCTTGCAACTAATTCGGGGGATCAAATGAACAAAAGTAAACACGTGCATTAAGTAAACGAATTGAAGAAAAATTAAGCTTTTTTAACTAATATAAATGAATATAAATGTTTGATTTTTGATTCCTAAATTTTTTTAGTTTGCATAAAGAGGACAAGGAACGAAGGGACGCTTACGCTATCGCTATACTTTGGAGGTGGTACTAAGTTGGGCTCATGTGATTTCGCTTTATTCTTCAAACTCTTCGAGTGGGGAAATATGTCCAATGTTTCCTACCAGTCGCCACCACCAATAGTTGACAATTACTAATTGACACTGACAGTTGTTGTTATTTGATGCAGATGTATATAGAAATAAAACGTTCCCAATTTTATTTTACGTAGTTTAATTGATGTATGTTTGTATGTCTTCCGAATGTGAGATTTTTCAGTTGAGTTTTGTATTGAATTGATAATTGACTGATAACAATAACAATAGCATTAGGAATCATGGAATTAATTCCACCCATAAACCCTGATGCATTTCATTGTGTTGAGCTTAGTTTACTTGATCAACTCAAAGAATTCCCACAGAAGGACCTACGACCTTTTTTACCAATTTTAATCAGATCAAGTCTCCTTGTAGCTGGGGATGTTTCGTGTAGACCTAAGGAATATAGACAAGGGATTTTAGTACCCTTGTCTGATATTGAGCCCCTAAATAATTTTGTTGCACTTTTATCAGTGGATTATAATGCACTAGAAATTGATGTGAAAAAGGAATTACAACTTAGGTATGGTTCACATTTTCGTTAAGTTTTGTAATTGCATTTTCTATTTCGATTGCAGGCAGAAATCCGGAAACAGAGAGCAAGACAGCGTTTTAGTCCAACATTTGCAACATGGACTTGCCCTTGAATATGAACGAGCTGACGCAACTAGAAAACTTAGATTATTGTTGTCTGAAACTCTCTTTCTCATGTCACAGGTATGGAAATACCTGTCCAAGATTACTTAATCTTAATTTAATTATTCCCTTTGATTTGATTTAGCTACATGAACCAAGACAAGAGTACTATATGAAGGTATCCGAATTATTTGATAGTTGGGTTTATCTGGAGGATATTTGTGATACTCTTTGCATTGCCCTCGTTGAGTTACCTAATCTTTTGTCCCCGTGTGATGTAAGCACATTTAAAACATTGTTCAAAATGATATCGGAAATATATGTACTACTAGTTGATTAACTCAATCTAGGTATGCGAGGCAATGCTCCATGTCAAATATGGACCCATCATTATTTGCCGAATTGTTGCAAATATGCCCGACACGTTTCTTGAAGGTAAAGATGATTAATTTTTAGAGTCTTGCGTCTTGCCTCAAATTATTTGTTAATGTTAACATGACTAATTTGCACTTTGCAGTTTGTTACCATTTGATTGGTAATGGAGATAAATGTGAAGAAGAATCGGAAGGTGGACTCATTCGACTTCGAGCTTTGGAAAGTCTTTGTAAAATGAATCCCTCACAAAGACTGGTCATTAGATCTAGATGTGTAAGCTTAAAGATTCACTCGGATTGTTATTGTGATTTTGTTGGATTTTTCTAATTTGGTTCTTTGTGTGGTAGGTCGAGCAATGTCGAATGCCTGCATTATCGATTATGCTGAGTCTAGGTAATTGAACATTATAAAATTGCTATGTATTAAAGCGAAAGCCGTGCATAACAAATTATTTCTGCAGAAAATGAGCTAGATGGGCATCGTTTTGTTACCTTTCTATCTGGAATTCTACTGGGACATGATCCTCAAATTCGAAGTTGGTTTTCAATGTATGTTCGAAACGTCACAAAGGTAACTAGTGAATTAAGTAGAAATTAGTTGCATTTATGATTTATGAATCTCATTTTTCGAATTATTTTTCTTTTTTTCAGCGAAAATCAGAAACTTCTGACTCCTTAACCAAAATGAGGGAGGCTCTTTGGAACTACTTAAAACAAATCCTAAGGGAAGCTAAGGATAAGGAGCTTAGTGAAATCGCCGTTGTTCGTGCCTCTGCTTTTCTTCGATTAGTTTGTGCTTTGAAAGGAATAGCCGGGTTAAAGTGAGTCATCCTTAAATGAATAATGAAGGATATTTATTTTATCAGATAATTTTTCTAGATTCCATGAAGAAGAAATTAACTGCTTGCTGAAGCTAGTAACTCTGAATGTACCAAATACACCCGCTGGTGATCGGTACATTACCTTGGGAATTTGTACTCTTGTCGCGTGTAATTCACTAGTTTCATCTCTTGACCATGAAATCATAGTAGTAGACTGGATTAAATCGTTGCTAGAAAAGGACTTTTCGTAAGTTAAGAATTACTACGCATTTGAACTTGAAAGGGTCACTTTCTTTACACTTACTTCAATTTTAACAGTGGAGTTGGGACAGGAAATTCTACTTTTGAAGAAATATTACTTTTAATGGCAATCCATTTTCATAGTAATCAACTTAATACTATTTGTGACCTTGTATGTTCAACATTAGGGATGAAAATTCAGATAAGAGTGAATTTATTGCAGAAAATTAAGCACATATTTGTAAACCAAGTTTTTGTGGAAAAGGTATATCAGCTTTACTACCAAAGGATAAAAGAGATGCTATAAGTATACACTCTTATTGTACTTTATATATTATTAGGTTGTTACAACTCATGCTGTCAAGGTTCCAGTTACAAATGATCTGAGTGCTAATTTAAGTGGATTTCTACCTGTGCAGTGCATTTACCAACTTATAAAATCCCGAGCGTTTACAAAACATAAAGTTCCAATAAAGGATTGGATCTATCGGTAATAAATATAAATGTCATAAACCGTATAAGTTTTATCTAGATCTTCATTTAATTTCTTACAGCCAAATCTTAAATTCAAAGATGCCAGTACACCCAGTTTTACCAGCTCTACTTGAAGTTTATGTCCAATCCATTCTCGTTCCCGTTACTACAGGAAATCAAATGGGAAAAATCTCTGGAGAACTACCCCACACAAATGAACCTTTTACTGATGAAGAAATTCTGAGTGTTTATTCCGATTTTCGAAACAAAGAGAAATTAGGAGCACAATTGCTTATTCTATATTATGCACTTTTGTACGAAGATGCTCGTCTAGCAAATATGCGTTATCATGTGTCCATGGGAAGAAAAGTGAAGTCGTATTCTCCCAAACTGTTTTACCAAATCCCAATTAAATTCCTACTGCAAAAGGCAAGGGCAAACCAAGAAGCTGCAGGTGGCCTATTTCCACCCCTACTGAAACTTTTAACCACCCATTTTCCTCAACTTTGCCTTGTGAACGAGTGGTTAGAAGAATCTACCGGCCTTCAAGAATGTACATTAACAGAACCAAATGTGTCGGAAGATATTTCAATCTCGCCTGGACAATTCAATGCAGGTATTTATGGCTAAAAAAATCGGGAAATGGAAAAGTTATTGATAATAGAATTATTTATTTTTAGCGTTTGCATCGTGCTCTAAAACACCAGTCGAAATAATTCGTCTTTTAAACTTATCAAAGCAACTCCACCCACATTGCTTGTGGAATCATGCAAAAGAATTTGTAAATGGAATTACCACAGTCATACAACCTTCTGTCCCAAGAAAAGTTCAAGGTAACGAATATAAAAGCTGTTTTGAATTGTTAAAAAAAATGGTTGAAAAACTTAGTAATTTGTTTTATTTGTTTATTCTGTAGACTTATACAAAGAAGTATGGTACCTATTGAATAATGTGTATCCCAGACATCTTTGGGAATTGACAAGCAATGCCTTACTCTTGGAAGGCTCTGTTATTAGTTTAACCGGAGATGAATTAACAATGGACCCACTTCAAATTCTTCGTTGTGACCCAAAAGTATTTCGATGTGCTCCAATTCTTAGCATTCTTCTACATATTTTGGCTGCCTCACTAGCAGCTTCCAAATACTTCCTGGGAAAGCATTTAAGTGTAAGTCTTCTTTGTTTCATATGATATCGCCCTGATTCATGCGAAAACTAAATGCCGATGCGAGTAAAGTGAGCCGACTAGCCCCGGTTTAGTCTTTTGGCCCAACCGATAACGGCCAAAAGCTTGGTCGTCTAGTCTAGTAGTACTATATTATATGATTTACAATTTTTGTATTGCGAAACAGGAAAATCCTTCTGCTTCAGCCCTTCCAGGAGCTGCAGCTGATGTGGAGAGAGAAGAGCTTAAAGTTGCATTAACTGCGGTACAAGAAAGTTCTGCGATTCAGATTTTATTAGAGGTTTGTTTGGCTACTGAAGAGGATCACAGCGTAAGTGTAATTTTAATATCGGTGATATAGATGATAAGGATAAGACTGATAATATTATTTATTATTTTGTTCTGTTAAATAGAAAGGAATCTCAGGAGAACTATGTCTTAAAGAAATTCAAAGTCTCGTGTGCTCATTTATTCATCAAATGTTCATTGCGGATCCCAATATTGCAAAACTGGTACATTTCCAGGTAATTAATTTATTATGCGTTAATTTATTTATTATTTACCTTGGGTTTCTAAGTTGTATGCACATTAACATTGATATTTCTATTTTGTAAATAGGGATACCCGCTAGAGTTATTACCAGTCACCGTTCGAGGAATTCCTTCCATGCATATTTGCTTGGATTTTGGCTTGGAACTTTTAGCTCAACCAGCAATGGAGAAACAGGTAAAACATTTGATTTTAAGCAATTTTCGACTCCGATTTTATTTGAATGGTTTCTAACTTGTTTCAGGTGTTCGCGATTCAACTGATATCATATCTTTCTATGCAGTATTCAATACCGAAATCGTACAACATTGCCAAGCAAACTTTGAGTACGATTAGTGCCATGCCATGTATGTAATTTGATCTGAGTGGCAGATAACAAGAACAACTTAGAGAATTGAGTTATAAAATTGTTTTTACCACAGGCATAAATTCCGAAGAACGAGCAGGGTTTTACATACCAGCGGTATCAGCATTGGAAAGATTATGTGAAGCGTTTCCTCCTCTTGTAGACGACGCCATAACAATTTTATTAAACCTTGGGAAAATCTGCACATCTCAAAATTCAGTGGAACGAAATAGAATGTCAAAAATAGTTAGAAACAAATATTTGCTTCAGAAAATTCAGGAGACGTATGAGAGGATAGTTCAGCATGCCTTACTGGACAAAAGAGTATTTTAAATAGCTTTTAGTGATATAAACCATTACAAGTAGGTAAGCAATAATGTTTTATGTTATATTTATTTTTTCCTAAGCCAATTATTATAATTTAAAGCATTGTTGTTATTATTTTGTGAAGATATTAATTAGATGTAACGATTAAATCAACACCAGCTTCGAGCGTGACTCCTGGATAGCGAAGTCTATATTAATAATCCATAAAGTAAAGTTAAATTCAGTTTCATTAAGCACAATTAACCAAATACAAGTAAAATGTAGACTACTTACGTTTCCAAACTAAGGTCTTCTTTAACGATGTAAAGGTTGATTCCATCCAAAGACAAATATTTTGGTTCTCCAATTGGAAGTAATCCACCTCGAGTATAGTGAAGGATTAAACTTGGGCGTTCAGTAGCTGAAAGAAGTATTTTGCTTGAAACTTCTAACCATTTATTAAGAATGAGTCCCCCAGTAAGTGTTCCACTGAAAATTGACAAAAATTAAGTAAACAATTTAAACTTAATGTTATTTGTCCTTTCAAAAGATGACTTACTCAACTACAGTAAACTTGTCAGAAATGGATCCATCTTGTTTTCTAAACTCAACGGTAACTTTGCCTTTTGTTTCATCTTGACTGGAACTTACGGAAGCATCGAATTTGGTGTTTTGTACTATACAAATTGACGAATTCTTATAACACATTCTTTGGAAATACACGCAAAGCATACATACCACAGTATGAACTATCTTTATCAGTATTTAAGTAGTATGTGCCTCTAGCATTTGAGATACTCTGAGAACCATAACCAAGAACTGAACAAGATCCTTCGGTTGTACATGCCGAGTTGCATTTTCCACTGAAGAAGGAAATTAATTTATCGATTTTGTTTGAATGTCAATTAACAATTATGAATCCGCTTACTCGTTAAAATCTCCGTAGTTTGCACAGCTAAATGCAACAAATGGGCAGGGAGATGAAATTGACTCGACATAGAATTCAGTGGCTCTAACGTGACTGCACGCCCATTGTCCAATTGCACCTACAAAATGTAATCAAAATTGTACATGTTTGGTTTCATCTATTGAGTTACCGTTTACCTTCAAAATCTAAGAAAAGCAAATCAAGAATGGATCCAACAAGAATTCCTAAAGCGTCTTTGCAGCCGGGCTGTGTAATTCCGCCATTAGGAAAGATATCAACGTGACCAATTGGTGATTTAATTCCTAAACCAAAAACTTGATCCCCATTTGTGTGAATAACATGCACTTGTTTGGCATCAGTCTCGTCTAATCGTACCAATTTATCAGTTCCTGTAAACAAGTCAGATCAGATTAGATTGTTCCATTATCATATTTTAGTTTTTTTTTATCTTAAATTTAAAAGACCTCCGAAATAAGGTTCTGCTGGATCTAAAGCTGTGATATGTCCTATTGCACCTCCTAAAGCTTCACCGGCATATCCTGCAGCGTGAGCTCCAATGCTATGAGCAACGATTCTGGTTCCTTCAAAATCAAGATTTGCTTTGGCAGCTAAAAATTTTGCTAGACGAGTTAATTGTGCTCCAACCATGCGAGCATTTGCTGTTGCTTTTAAGTATGTTCCATCCGCACCAGGGCTCCAATCCACTTGAATAACGTTGATGTCTTCCTTTATTTCAAAGTAAAATCAATTATGTACCGTGCAAATCATTGAACACTGCCACTTCAATGCAATATATTGAATGCGACGCTGCATTCTAGAATACCTTGTCTAATAACGCATTTTTGGAGTTAACCATCCAATCGGACCGAGATGAATCAGTGAATCCATGAATTAGAAATACTGTTGGCTTGTCTTTTTGATATGGTGAGAATCCAAGGATAACATCGTTACCAGGAACAAGTTCAAAGTCTTCATTCAAATTATTTCTGGTATAGAGGAGAAATCTTGTTCCAACTTCATATGGTGGAGCTGGAAGAGTAGCTTGTGGGCGGAGAAGTGAAGTCCATGGGCTTTCGGTGGAAAAACATCCATAAGGGTCATAGCATACCTTTCAATCAACATTTTAATTAACTGCTAATTCTTATCTTGAAAAACTCTTGAATAGTTGTTTTTATTATTACCTCTTTTGCTAAAACGGTAGCACCATCCCTTCTAACTGAAGCACCAAAACCTATTTTACGTGTTAAATTAGCATTTTTAGATGAATTTGTTTATTTTCTGCAAATAACTGTTGTATCTAGTCTTGTAATTTACTTACATGAAGCTATGGCTAACGACAGAAAAAAGGACAGTAATCCAAGCTTAGTGGCCATGATAAATTGCTTCCAAAATTTAAGTCTATTTGTAAATGAAATACAACTAAACGTTTAAGTCTTAAATGATGGTGGAGCTCACGATTTCCATAAAACTAACTTGAAAGTGCATGAGTTAAAGTTGCATATTGATCTAAAGGATCTACGTTTGATTTATTTTTTTTATCTGCACTATCAGTTCTGATAATAATGAAGTTGAATCGAATTGCCAATTAATTAATATTAATTGCAAAACAACAGTCAAGGCGTATTGGAAATGATTGACATAGAATATCCATTACGCTTTATCTGTCATTTATCAACTGAACTTCACCTTTAATCTCCAAAACATAATTGTGACAATATTTTACCTTTAAAAGTATTTCCCGAGGTGTAACATAATCAGTGTTTTAATTGGTTTCATTTACCATCACGCCTTTCATGAATGTATATTTGTAGAATTAAAAAATTGAGCTTTAGCCTTTGTTTCACTCTATTACAAGCTTTCAGTTCAGGCTTACAACAAACAATACAATTTAATCAATTCAAAACGGCGAAATAATAATAAACATTCTTTTTCAGTAAATGATATGTACGATACAATAGTATAATCTTATGCAAGCAAACTTATGCAAAATCACATTCTTTTTGTTTATAAATTTTATACAAAACCTAATTAAATTGAATGCTAATACTAATATGTTCAGTTTTGTTATTTTTGTAAAGTAAGTCTTTCACAATTCAATAAAGCTGACAACGAAGCTGATTCGTTTAATTGATTACCAGTTAGATTAACACCTTTTACAGCACACAACCGTTCCAAGTAATAAGTCGATGTTAGGCCAAGATTTGATAAGTCCACATCTTCTGCATTTGGTTGAATACTGAGTAGTTTCCACTCCATCTTATATTTCGACCCTAACAATTAATCACCATATTATTTTGCTTAATATTAGTAAACAGATAAAAGCAGCGAACTGATGCTTACTTAAATCCAAGTAATAATGCTTTCGACAAGGATCCAGTTCCATAAGTTTGTCAACATACTCCATAATGGAGTCCTTGTACTGCACGAAATTTATAAGTCGCATTAGTAAAAAAAGTGTTGATATGATCCCTGCAAACAACCGAGAAAAATTTGAATTAAGTTATGTCGTATTTTAAAATATTTTGATTGTTTACATTTGATGTCCGGTTCTATATCGTTCAATTCTGTAACCCACTCCAACTCTTGTCTCAAAGTTTGTTCAAATTCAGGAGACTTTGGCTGGAATACATAGATTATATAAAGTAAAAAACTACAACATTAATAATATGAAGTACAATACTTTAGTGTCAACGTCGAAATAATCTGGAAACTTTGAATATGTTTCTGTCAAGGTCGACAAACAGGAAGTGTCGGAGATTTTTTCAGTACTCAAAACCCAAAGCTTGGATAAAGAAGTACTCCACGGATTTGACCAAATAGGTTCTACTTTTATTTCTGGAGGCAAGGCTAGGTCGTTTAGATTGCAAGGATTAGTTACAGGAACGTTAAATACAAAGTAGTAACTTTCCTTTTCACCAGGACAAACAAATTGGAGAGAATGTGTTTCTGTTGTGAATTTAATAATAATAATGTGAAAATAATATTATCATAAAACAAAAGAATGCATACCTTTTTCAAGTTGCGACTTTAACAACCATCGATGATAGAACCATACTGATTGATCATTTGGATCAGTGAATGCAGCATTTTTAATTAAATCCAGCTCGTCATTCAAGTAATTCTCATTGGAACGAAGTAAAAGTGTTGATCTTAAATGCCATGAAGAGTAATTGGAAAAGTTTGATATTATTTTCTCCGTTGTGAATTTTAATTCATCTTCAGGTGTCATACTTGAACTATTATCCAATAAGTAACGTCGATAATCCCAACAATGAACTATAATAGTAAAATAAATCAATGTATAAATTTGAAATTCAACCCAAAATTCATATTATAGCTTTAGTACAATTTCGATCATCCATTTGCAAATATTTTGCACAAAGGACCAATTCTTCCTTGACTCTTTCAAAGTTTGTTTCTTTCATTATCCAAGTTCGATGGTGCCAGGCACCGTAAGACTTTGGATTTGCCAATAAGCATTTTTCAGTTAATTCCAAATCTTTAGTTACGTTTGCTGAAAATTCTTCAATCCTACAATACAAAAAACAATACAAGCATGTAAGAACATTAAAATTTTATTTCTATTTACTCCAAATGTTGCTTTATATGTAACAATGCTTCCTTGCGAATATTCCATAGGGTTCCTATATCTGGATTGGCCATGAGAACTTGAGCAATTACTTGGAGTAATTCATTGTCATATTCTTTTTTGGAACGCTGCAAAGCAATTAATAGCAAATTACTGGTAAAATGATCATGTATGAACTTAGTTTAGTACTCACTTTATCAACAATTATTTTCATAGCAGTTTTATAGGCCTTGAGCTTGTAGGCTCTTTCTTTTTCTTTCTTCCGTTCTTCATCAACAGTTCGTTCAACTTTTTGTCTTCCATGCTAAATTTATTTATGGGAAAGAAAGTTCATAAATACTTTACAATAAATGAGTACTTTATGAATATGCATGCATTACCATTATTGCTATTGGAATGGCACAATTTGTTATCACAATGCGAGTCCAAATACCGTAATGATGGACCGTATGTTCCTGTTAATATTAATAACAATTAATAATAATTATTAATAATATTAATCACAGCGATTAGCGATACATGGTGTTGGATTGCCGAGAAGTATTTTTGCTAGTTTTTCCTTAATAATCTGCAACTTCACTGTTCACCTTCAGCTGTCTCTCTGTGTCTGTGCAATTAGGCTTCTGATTATGCGGGAAGTTCACCCATCTACTAATACCTTGGAGAAAGTCAAAGAGAAAGCATCTGTTCGTCCATGCCATTGAAATATTTAATCGAGTTCGAAAGTTTTCGATAAGGTGAAATTATTTGCTTGATCTGGTTTGATTTGAACTTGAAGTTGAAATATCAACCGTTTGTTTTTAATTATAGTTACATTAATACATTGTAAGAGTTTAATTAATCCTTTCCCTACTTCGGTAGTTCATTTCAATAGCGATTACTCCATAGCCGTTTAATAGCTCGAAAATGTCAGATGAACAAGAGGATGACTACGATTTCCAAAATGTACCAGCCGAAACTCCACTGAGTCCTGACGAAGCAATTATTAGAAGACATCGAAGGGAAAAACGAGAGCTCCAAGGTATACATAGATAAATAATAGATAAATGAATTTTACTGTAAAATATGGTTACATTACTACGAATATGTTTTTCCTTTTTTGCTAAAGGTAAAATATTGGCTTTGAAGAAAACTATTACAAAGACTGATAAGAAGAAGAAGAAAGAAATAGCTGAACAAATTACACAAATGGAAAATGACTTGGAGCGGCGACATAATGAAGAACTCACTGCCTTCAAACCTGGAAGATTGCCTGAAAATACTACAACATTGGAAACGGTTCAAGAAACTCCGTCTACCCCTTGCAAAGCAAGAACTAATTCAGAATCTTCTACAACTGAAACAATAACAAATTCCACGACACCACTCAATAGCTCTCCTGGAACTCCTAAACTCTCGCGAGCCCAAAAACGGAGAGAAAAGAAATTGGAACAGGAAAAAGAAAGACAGCAACGAATTGAAGCTGAAACCGAAATCTTAGTTGACAATTCAGATTGGAAAAAAGAAGATGAACAATTAGCAGCTATTCTCAAGGACCTACATTTAGAGGTTCATGACATTAATCCTGATGGGCATTGGTACTATCATATCCGAATTACTTGTTTTGTGTTTTAGCTTCCAGAACTTTCATTTTGATATTATATACTTTTAGTCTATATTCTGCAGTATCCCACCAATTGGTTCAGCATGGTGAAAACGAAATTGGAGTTGAAAGTCTTCGTAAAAGAGTCGCAGAATATCTGCATGCTCATAAAGATGAGTTTATCCATTACCTTGATGAATCAATTCTAAGCACGCCGTCGGGTTTTGAAAACTATTGCAAAGATATTGAAACAACAGCGGCCTGGGGAGGACAAATCGAGGTGAATTAACAAAATTAAAGTTTAATTTAATAACGACGTTTAATGTAGAAAAATTGTTTTAGTGCCAAATACTCTCCAAAGTCCTCAAGAAACCACTACAAATTATACAAGCTACTGGTCCGCCAATTATATTCGGAGAAGAATTCACTGGACCTCAACTAACGCTAACTTATCACAGGCATAAGTATAAACTTGGAGAGCATTATAATTCTGCGGTCCCGGAAAAACTTTAAATTATTTGGATTCTTTGCAGTTTACGAATATTTTTACTATAGAATAAGTTAAGTTGTATATTTGAATTGTGACATCTAATATATATGTTTGTTTGCTTGTTATTATTCAAATAAGTGTCAATATGATAAGTAAACTTAACCATATTTAATATTTTATTGTTTTTTTTTTTGTAAACACTTTTTCCCTATTCCTGAATTAAGCAGTACTAGTACTGTTTGCATTTGGTATATCACTCCCAACATTAACTTGCTGCATTTCTGGTCTCATTGCAGGAAACAAAAGTACTTCCTAAAGAACAAATACAACCTAGCTGGAATTCTGTTAATAAAACCTATCCATACATGTAAATGGGCCCGACCCTGCGTATGAAGTTAGTTTTTGATGTATTTGAATTTTTAAAAAA
>JAQGCY010000415.1:0-18129 GCA_034700645.1 Xenylla mediterranea | reverse complement strand
AATAAATACACTCCATGCATAGTTTAGTTTTAATCCTCGAATACTTGGTTTCATCTAACTTTACTTTGTAACGAACAACACAAAAAAGGGTTTTAGGTCTAATCTATATGAAATGAATACATAAATAATAATATTATTATCTCTCGTATTGACCAATTGACCAAATTTCAACAAAAAGAACAAAGGTTAATTTATTATGATTGACAAGGCTCAATAAAGAACAACTAAATCACTTAACAAAAGTTTGATAAAATTCAAGGTAATCATTCCGAATTGATTACTCAACCTAGCAAAGCTACCAAAAATTTCTTAATGTCTTAATGAGAAGGGCTGAAGGAGATATATCATATTTTTTTCAATTTGTGTAGATATCAAGAAAAGAAATTTTGATATGGTGAATCAGTTATAATGATATATAGATAAAATATACTCTGAAACGGAAATACTTAAACGACTGACCTGAGCAAAGGCTAACGATGGGACAATGTTAAAAAAGTGCTATATATTCTCACTAGAGATAGCTTTAACAAAAATTATTAAATTAAATGCTAAAACATGTTTTGCTTTTGACTTCAAATAAATTCAATAGATCATAGTAAACCTTAAATCCATTCATTCATTCATTTAGAAATAAATTCACAAGTTTATCCTGGTTCTTTTTTCCTAAATCCATAAAAAGTCAACTTAAAACACTTCTGAGGTTCTGCATCGTTTATTTTGCTGCTATGATTAATCAGTGAATAGTAAATTTGGAATTGTAATTTAGTAAATGAAAATGAAATATAATACCAAAAATGACAATAATTTTAATATATGATGCAAATGCAAAATAAGTACGAGGTTTTAAAGATAATATTTAAAACTGGTTTTCATTTCATGAAATTGCATCAACTTCATAATGAAATGTGGGATGAATTTTCAATTGAATTAGCAAAGTAGGTTATCCTACCTACCCAAAACAACACAAAAATATGTAAAGCATTATAATGTAAAACATGCTTATCATTGGTTTCATAAATACTGTGTAAATATAGAAAGTTCAAATTCAGTATGTATATATGTAAATCTATTCGTCAAATTGAATTATAGTCTGTCATTTCAACCCTAAACTTAAAAGTAAATCCGTGAAAAGCTTTTTCATACAAATTTGTTGTATCAGAAAAAAAATATAGAATATCTATAGAATAGTGAAAGGGATATTATTTATTCTGCACATTAAATTGCAAAAATATCAAGACTGACAGTATAAGAGTACAGAGAACACAGAAGTACGAAGTAAAAATAGAAATTTCACCCTACGTACGTACCCTAACAAACATGTCAAAAGGGATAAAAGCCAATATTTCACTCATACTTCATCAGTTTGCTTTTTATTTTGATATAAGAAAGTGGTCTCTGAGTCTAGTCTGAGAAAGTCAGAAATATCAAAGAAAGCAAGGTTTACAATACTGCAATGCAATGTTTTCTTAGCGCAGAGTCAAATTCTTGTAGTTGGCGATAAAGGTTTAGTTCAGAGATTTCTTTGGTCGAAAAAAATATATGCCTAATAATTCTTCAGGTTCTCAATTATACCTCAATAATATAGCTATACTGATTATCATGAATGAATACTTTCTTTTTTATAACCATGGATTTATTTTGTGGTAGTTTTTCTATAATCCTAGTTTTATCTTCTTTTGGTTACATTTGCATTACTTCCTAGTCTTATCTTATATCCTCAAAAAATAAATCATGCAAATCTTATCCAGCCTTTTCTATGCGGTGAATGAATCGGAATATTCTTCTAAGGTAATCCTAGCCTTTTCTCACACAAAAAACCAACTTTCACACTAAGAAAGTCAAGAAAAAAATAAAAACCCACAAAAGAGAAAGTATGAAAAGGAAAAGCAGAAAGAAACTTATTTTCTCAAAATATAGATATAAATCCTTTATGCTATATAGCTAAATTTTGAATCCACAAATTTCTGTCAAATCCATACAGACACAGACACAGAAAGGAAGAATGAGAAAAGGATGAATCCACAATATTTCTTAGTAGAAAATTTACAACTCTAAATCGTGCCAATTAGTCAAGAGAATCTCTATAATAATATTACTCATAGTCACGTTCAAAAATGATATATACTCTTAAATCTTAATGATTCTCTGAAAACTTTCATCTAATGAAGCAAAACATATTTTTTTTTTGAAATTTCCGTTACATTTGAATCGTGTAATTTCGTCAGCAAAGAGCAAAGTCCTTAGGCATTTTACTTATACTTATACGAATATACCTCAAAATCTCTTCCTGTTCCTATTAGACAATTTTTAAAGTAAATTAAAGTAATTTGATGACTACGAGTACGACTAGAGATCTTGTAATTCTAATTCTAATGAAAAATTTTCGATTTACATTTCATGGTCTATCTAACCAGCAAGCATACGAGCACGTACTTACAAGTGAATACTGTTTTAAATTAAACTAAACCCTACAGATTTAAGAATGAACCGAAAGCACTTTCACCACTAGTATAAAAACATTCTTGTGACTTAGACATAGACTTGACAATTCATTTTTAAAGGAAAAGAAACGTAGATTTTTGTACAAAAGCCAAAAAGAAAAATCCAGGTTATCCTATTGAACAATGAGAGTACAGAATTTGGAATCTGAGGAAAAGGAAACCGTTTTCTTTTTTTTTTCTTTTCGTATTCGTTCCAGCCTCATGGGTATCGATCGCTTTAGCTCGAGTGTCTGTATATAAGAACTTGCCATTTAACTTTCTATTTTTCCTCTAGCTTTAGTATACATAGTTCAAATTCAATGAAAGTAAAAAGGTAAAACTATGGAACCATAAAGCGAACAAGATAGAAAAGAAAGCTGAATCAGATTTCCTTTCCATGATATTAAATCACAATGAGTAAAAGAGAAATCCTTTAAGGAAACTTGATGATTTAATAGGAATTGAATTATTAAACTTTTATAATAAAGAATTTTGACACTTTTTCATATTCATGTGGATTCTTCGACTTCTTCTTTCATGAACTTTTACAGGCACTGTAGAATAGACAGAGGCACATATCATTTACATATGACTTGATATCCTCGGCAGTTTCGCACGTAAGTTTCCACTTCATTATTCTCAAATTGGTCCTGAGTGGACACTTTTGGTTTTCAAGTAAGCCTCGAAGAAAGATCTTTGGTCTTTGGATTGGAATTTCTGTTACTTTACTTACGCTCAAGAAAGGAAATCCAACTACATAACTTTGTTGCCTATTATAGAAAGTGTGTCTGCATACAGACATATAGCTAAAATTGATTTAAACATTTGAACAGAAATACCGAAAAAGCGTTATTACTTTGAGATGTCAGAATGGAATTTTTGGTTGTCTTGTCTTGAAAGTGAAATTTATATCTTTTGTTCTCTTTGGATTTTTGCTTGTTGTTACTCCAGGGAGGTTTTCAACTCTAGCCTTTTTACGTTTTACCAAAAATGACTTTTGTTCTTTTGTACGTATTTGCATGTACATCGTGCATTTACATTGTGCATGTAAACTTGTTTCGTTGGAGCAGAAGAAATAAGTGAAAGTGATATGATTTACAGAAAGTATCTTGAGAAAGTACCCATTTAGCTCATTATGCACACTGTAGGTTCAATTTTGTTTCAGTTAATTCTCCAAAAAAAAACTTTGAGCCAAGTGCAGGGCACGTAATCCATGGTCTGTTTTGACATATTTTTTTATATGGTACATTTAATAATTTGATATATTTAAACCATTTACTACAAGCATAGCATAACGTAGAGTTAAGAGAGACATTAGACATTTGTATAAATCATATTCAAAACTAGTAGAGTTGTAGACTAAGTAGTCTAGGGCTCAATCTACCATAGAATAGTTTATAGGTCTATCAATCCATAAGTTTCTAATGTATATAGATTATGTTTATGGACAAGTGTTTTGCTTTGCTGTTCCTTTTGCTTTCACTGGTTCCAGTGTAAGTGTAAGTACAAAATAGTACTGCTAAAAGAGGAGTAATATGTTACAAATATTTTCTTCTTCATGACAACTTAAGTAAAGTCGTCCTTGTCACCATCATTTATAAGAAAAAATAAGAGAAAGTAAAAAAAAAAAAAAAAGATCTGCTTCTTTTTATTTTATTTAAATACATCTTCCAAATGTAATGTAATGTACTCTGAGACAAGAAAGACATGAGTGTTCTTGATCATTTGTCTTCCAAGAATTTAAGAATTCTTATAATTTTCCATTTCAATGGATAAGTAGGTATAAGACTAGACCAAATTTAATTGCTAAAATTTGAAAACAATGCTATAGCTATGTAAATTGCTAGAATTTAAACAATGGTTTAATTATCTACCATACACATACAATTGGAGGACGAGAGACTTTTCTATAGACAATGACAATTGAGATTGCTGTGTTCTTTTAAAGAAACTCATCTTCACAAAAAACATTCTAAAGTTCTCTTTTCTCCTACTTTCACTTTGTGCATTGTTAAAAAATAAAAACCTTGTTGTATCTCTTTCTTTAACTTTCCACAAAACAGAAAAGAAAAGAAGGCGGTGGTAAGAAAAAACTACCGTAATCTTAACTATGACTTAAGTATTTGAATTATTTAAGCTACGTTATAAGAGGATGGATGGACGTGGAAAACCTGATTCAGGATTTAGGACGTTAAGATACCTTGAAGTTGAATGGTTTACTCAGTTCACTTTCACTACTACTAATTCAACATTCCGCTGGTTCTGGTTATCTTCTTTTTCTTAAAGAAAAACCGAGTAGTTAATTTTATCACTTTAGTCCATACATGAAATGAAGGCTCATTCTTAGTTTTTCCACATGGAAAATATATAGGTTTTTATTCTGAGCTGCCTGTGGGACAGTATAAACTTAATTCTTTTCCGCCTCGCCAAATCCAATGAAAGTAGTCATTAAATGACAACTCCGAGAACCTCGCCTCCTGCCTCTTATTGTACATGCAACATACATTTTGTGTGTGTAAAATAACAAGGATTACTTCAAGTATCTAACAAATCACATCCACAGAGAGATTTTTATATATAGTGTACAATTGTTCTTTTTAGATGAAAAAAAAGAAAAAGTAGGTGTTAAACTGGAGGATTTTGATTAAGTGTCTATGTATATCTTCTCTAAAAATAAAACTGTGGTCTAAAAGGAAGTAAAAGGAAAGAGCAAAATTGTGTCAAACCAAACCAAACCTTGGACTAAAACTATTTGCATTTGCATAGTTGTGAAATAAAATTTAGCCACTAATGTTCAACTAAAAAAAAGTATTTACTGAATGAATGGATAATGGATACGTACTTTTTGTTAAAAGTCCCTTGTGTATTTTGAAGGAAATCATAAATAAATAAAATACTAGACATGTTGTATGCACAAGTCCAACTCCAAAACGCGTAAAGCCAACAGCTAAAAGTGAAAAAAGAAAGCTACCTCAACTTTCACCTATTGCATCAGGGGGTTTTATTAGGCTTCAAGGATCTAAATAATAAAAGAAACACCGCTAAACTTTAAGACTTACTGTTACAAAACTGAAAACGTTCATTTGTTTGTTAGCGTTTTGTCAGTTGAGTTGACTTAACGAGCAAATTTTCAATAAAATATCAACTAAGGCGTTGTTTAAAGAAGCATTATTATTATTTTTGGGCTTCTCCTACTCCTACACATTACTCCTTGAGCAAATCCAAATACATGAAAGGTTTATGTATGTCTGACTATCTTTTCTGTTTTTATTTGATGGACACAATTTTCTTTTTGCTTGTTTTCTCAAAGTTAGTGTTACATATAAAAACAACTTTCATTTCCCAGCATATAGTGTTTGTATAACTGAATCGTTTTGTTCCGTACATTTACAAGGAAGCAAGAAATAGAAAAGAAAGCAGAAACTTTATTCTGAAGCCTTTAAAAATAACAAATATATTTTTTTTATCCCAGCGTTTCAAGGAAATGTCAACGAGTAGGTTTTATTCATCTCCGAGATTCAGGCTGGATGAAAGTCAAGCAAAAAACCAATGTGCCTTAAAAGACAGAAAAGTTTTACTTGTTTCTTGACATTGTTTCCGACTGAATTTACTGCAGAATTTCATGACAAAACAAAACCTTACGATAGTTTTCTAAAAATTTGAAATCTTAACTATATGCATTAATAGAGCTTAAATTTTAATAAAATTAGTTTTTACCCAATGCTTTCCCTATTCAGACAACATGAAGTTAAAAAAACAATAACAATACTTGATAACCCACAAAAACAAAATTAAATATAACAATATAGTAAGTAAGCATTTACCGTTTCTCCGGATTTCAACCTTTTAAAACTCTCTCTGTTTCTTGTTTTTCTATTATTATTTGTATTAGTCTGCTCTTTCTGGTTTTTTGACCCAAATCAATTACTTAAGAATTCAGTTTTCTCGTGAGGGTTTTCACCTCACACAGAGAAAGAATTATCTTCTTTCTTTACATAAACAAAAAAAATACAGCAGTTTATACTAGTACTAACCAATATACTTTCACCGCACAGTTTCACACCTAAACAGTGTGATAGACAAAGAATGTTGTTCGAGTTACATGGATAAAAAACAATGTAGAACTTACAGTTAGAGTTAGAGTTACAATTATATAATCCAGTAATACACCACAAAAACCAAATACTGAAATATCTGTATGTCTGTATTTATGTATAGATACACAAGGATCCAGCTTGTTCAAATGAAAATTCAAATTGTGAATATGTGAATTTTGTAAAATCTATGTTTTTGTCTGTCTCCGGCTGCTTTTCTAAAGCAGAACTGAGGTTTTTTTTTGGAAGCTTTTGGATATGCAAGCCAAACTTTCTCTGTTTTCTCTGAAAGAAAGCGAGTGGGAGGGAATGTAGGACGAAAATGAAAATATTAAAGACGGGCGAACTGGTGAAGTAGGAGCATAAGCATAAGCATAATAGTGAAAGAGAGTGAAAGTCGAGTCTGGTTCTTTTAGTCCCAAAAATTTCAGTATACATACTTTAGTCTCGTTTTCTAAACTGCATGGCTATGGCATAGCGATCCAATGCATTAAAAATACACAGATAAAGTTAAGCATGGGACTACTGGGGAAGGAGCCAAGCCAATTCGAAGTGACTGCTTGGCACAGCACAGGCAAACTGACATAGTTTTTTTTCTTTCTTTAAAGAAATGAACAGAAGCTCATAGTCAAGTCATATGTACTTTAGAACACCTACACACAAATACACACAAGACTTGACTTAAACTTCTACTTGTCGTCGTAATCGTAAATATCACAAGGTTAAAAACTCGTGACTTGACCTTTTCCAATAAAGTACAAACGATTTAAATGTTTCTTGCATTAACTTTTTCCTCTAAGAATGAATGAATGAAATCGGGCTGAAAGGACTTTAAATTATATTTAATAACACAGTTATCTGGACATCAAAGGAAACTCAAATAAAGTGTGCAAATTCACAAAGATGAAAACAGCGCAGTCTAATCAGCTTTGTATGATATATATCTTCTCCAACTTCAAAGACAGAATATTGAACAAAGAAAGCATATCAAGAAAGCCCTATTTTTCACAAAACATTCAGAGAGAATCTGAAAAAAAAAGAACCCAAAATTGAATCTCAAAATCATATATTTACATTAGGCTTGTGTAGAGTTAAAAAAGTAATGTAACAGAGCCTTATGGAAAGATCATTGAAATTTTCTCTGTAGACTTTTGTCTTTTGTATTTGTCTTCCTTATACTAGTACTTCTATTTGTACTTTGTATATTTTTTGTGCCAAAAAACTTTTATCCTTCCTTGCAACCTATGCTATGCTATACTGATAAAATATCATCAGTGAAACATGAACACATCTGGAAAACTAATGTATAGCATTTTTAGGGATTCTATGATATCTTGAATGTACATACAGACTTTGTTGTAAATACACATCGAGTTAGAGAGAAAGAGAAAACTAAAGTTAAGTACGATTTTCATGATACAGAAATATTTGGAATTAGACCCATCCATAGAATAGAATAGAACAGAAAGCCCAATTTCTTGAATCAGACCTCAAGGAGAAAGTTTGAGAGAAAGCAAGGAAGCGAACCTTTCTCCACTTTGGTTAAAATGAACAGATCGTTGAAGAGTAGAGCACACAGAATTCACGAATGGAACCAGGAAAAGATAGAATAGAAAGGCCTCAACGAGCTACCGCTACCGTACGGACTAGTCTGGTCTGAAAATTTTGGAGAAAGCGAAGAGAGAAAATTTTTTGATCGATTTCGGCTGGATATTTTTTTTTTCAACTTGAGTAAGGACCGACGGGGCGGTGGCTGTGTACGAATAGAAAAAAATAGGAAAGTGCAGCAGCTATTCAGTCAGTCAGTCCGTCAGTGTAGAGTAGACCAAATTAAAGATAAGGACCTTATGCATGAATAACATGAATAGAATATAAAGAGAGCATAAAAATACTTAAAGAATTTCCAATGTACCGGTAGTCACTTTTATTATTGTACTGTAATATACGATATACGAGTCTATTCATTCATGTGTGATTTGTGATAACTCAAGTCAGAAATATAGAACTTTCACTGCTTGAGGGTTTACAGGTTGTGTAGTACTGAAATTATATTCATTTTTTCCACTTACAATAACGTTCCAGTCTAGTTTCAGTGCCAATTAATGAAGCCTCGGGCAAAATATTATGAATTAATTTTGAAAATTAGGTCCTGTCATATTAATCAATATCTGCCTTTAATCCTCTATAATAACAAGGCAGAGAAAGTTTGAAATTATAAAAAGACTTACAAACTTCATTTTCTCATAATCAAAACAAACAAGAATTTTGAAGCATAAGTAATCAGCTTATAACGTTTCTCAAAACTTAAAACTAAAGTAAGTTAAGTTTGTCATTTGCAAATTTTATACTATATTCGAGATATAGGTAATCAAATACCTTATAACTAACTATCTGTAGTTAATTAAAATTACCCAAGTCTTAACTTTCATTTCATTTTTTGAAATATTATTCAAACTTTTCTTGTATCACTTTTGTCAATTGTTCTTAAAAAAAGTTTCTTACAAATTACAATAGAAGGAGAACAAATATATATGATTTGATTTTGTATAAAAGAAAGAGAGATGAAAAGTTTGAGTGGAAAATTTGTTTGTTTTTTTGTAAAACATACACAACTTTTGTTGGTTTTCTTTTACACAAGCAAAAACTTTCTTTTTAATTCTTACACTTTATACAAATGACACAAACATTCATAGATAGAGTTGTAGCTGTAGTTGTATGTAGACATTGAAAAAGTAGATGAACATAATCATTTAATTAAAGATAACAGCGTAGCATGAGCATAGTAAGTTGTATCTGTAGGATGTGTTATTTTTCTAAACTAAATGGATCCACAGCATTTCCAGACTTCTAGAATACTGTTGTCAATCTCAATTTAAGTAAAACTAAATAGTAGGAATTTTTCCGTCTTATTTCTTAACCTTATAGTGCTAGGCTAGTGCATATAAGGCGTAAAGAGACGAGTTCCTAAAACTAAACTTGACATCAAGAGAAAATATAGTTTTTCTCTTTTTTTATATTGAATTGGATAGATAGAATTTAGAAACTTAATACTGAGCTACGAACGAAGAGAAAAGAAAGAAAGTTGGTGTGGCTGTGTTAAGACTAAGCCTTACGTACCAATTTAACTCGGAAGAAAGTTTTTTGGCATTGCTTTAACGAAAAAAAAAAGAAAGCATGAAACTGCTATAAGGCCTCCCAAAATTCCTAAACTTTCACTTGAGTTACCTACTTTTTCTACACACAAAACACATTGCTTCGAATTCGCATTGGATCCATATAATGGATGCTGTGGTGTCTGTCTTAACTTGAAGAAGAAAGTCTCTCTCTCTCTCTCTTTATAAAGAAACTCAAACCAAAATCCTATATTCATTTTTGCATTCAAGTCTGATAGGAGCAAAAGTAATTTTCTGACTCTTTATAATGGGAAACATAAAATAAAGTTGAAGAAGAAGGTTTTTAAGAAGGGAAAAAAGAAATGAGGTTGGCGGATAATAATAATTACATATATAGATACACATTGAAATCTGCAAGTAAATAGAAGAGAAAGCTTAGTTTTTTTTTCAAGTCCCACTCAAACTCAAAGTCTACTTATATAATTCAGCCAGAACCAGAACCTTCCTACTTTCCAAAAATTTTAAACTTCTTCACTTAAATTAAAGTGGATTTACATAAAAATGTACTTGGATCAAGGAAAAAACTAGAACCAAAGTACCTCATGAGAAGACATATTTTTAATCCTAACTTTCACTCAAAGCACTACTTTACTTTCCTTTCTTTGTCCAAAACTCATATTCAGTAAAAATTAACCTTATTTTTTAAATAAGATTTCACTTTATAGTGTCAAACTAATCATAAAGTAATAAATTCTATTCAAAACTAGAATTAAGTATTATTACTCTGTCTGTCATTCAAACTCGCAGTTACAATTTCGGATTTTCCTAGTCACGAGTACTCTATGCTTTTCCTCACATGATTTGACAGGACAGGAATAAAAGTAATAAGTATTTAAATCGGTGTTTTGTTTCTCTTTGAATGGACTGATAAGAAAAGTTTGAATTATTCCTAAAGTAGTAATAGTAGTAATGGTACCCAAATTGGTTAGGAAATAGAGCGTTTAGTTATTTTATTAGACAGACTCTGTGACAGAAAATTATGATATGATCTCATTTTTATTGCCTAATAAAGATAATAGCCCTTCTAGTTCTACTAAATATTCCAATCCAACAGTAGCAAACAGTAGTACGATATTATTATGCATTCTCCCTTATAAATTATGCAAGAATGATTTAATGGTTGCATAAAGTAAAAGTATATGCACAAGTAAGCATAACATGCAACTTCTTTTATTTTGTTTTTTCAACTTTTTCAACAATTTAGGTCGAATCGAATCTTTGTTGACTGAAAATTACCGAAAATCCTTTAAAGCTTTTGAAAAACAAAAAAACAAAGACATTAATTTACATAGGACCTACACACCTACCTACGTATATAAAATTTACTTTAAGTCCCTTGATAATTTGACACACTGTTTTTTAACATTCCCAAAGGTGTAAAACTCTAATCACTTTTGTCTCTCCTTCCCTTTCACCCAACTTAACTTTCTCCATGCATACATTACATTTAGAGGCTAAAGTCTAGATTTTTTTTCTTCTTCTCATCCCATTTAATCCAACCAAACACAAATCTTACAATTTGTACCTTAAAATTAATCCTTACGGACTTTACGGCTGAGACTTTTAGAATTTAGATTCTACAACTACTACAACTGCGACGACATAAACTAGTGCAAAGTTTCCAAGCTATTTCTTTTGTACTTTAACTTTACAAAGAATAAAAAACATAAGAGAACTTTTTTGAAGTAGTATTACAAGTACATATAGTATAAGTAATAACTTAAATTGTTACCAACTATTAACGTCAAAAATTAAAGTCTGAGAAAGATTTATTGTGTTTAGATGTACAGAGCTAAAGGATGGAGCTGGGAATTGGGGAGCAATAGTTATAGTAATAGTAGAACTGGAGGCAGCTCCAGGAGGAGAAAGCAATATTTTTTTTCAAAAGGCTAGCTACTTTCCACAAGAAAATTAAAAAGATTAGACGCCCTAATAATTTCAATAAATCCTGACATGCCTAGCTTGGAACCATGATAAAGAAAAATGTACGTGGTACGCCCTTAGCTCTGAAATCGAATCGAATGTCAAGATTACACTAAGGTGTGTTAAATTGACCTAAAAATTTTCATTTTCTCCAACTAATTCTAATTAAACAATGAATCAAACAAAGCATTGAGTCATGTTCCAATAATATATTTGAATCCATCCAAGTGAAGCACGGGAAATTGCATAAAATGAATCCAACCTTTGGCCAAAGCATAATGAACGGCAGGTACAACTCCGCTTAATCCACAACCAGCAAATAATCCTGAAATAATATAATCAAAAGTTCAAAACTTATATTGGTACAAAAGTCTAGTCCGCTTTGTGGTTAATGTTATCAGAAATATAAAAATGCTATCTCTGACCTAAAAGGAAGCGAATGGTTTATTCTTCACTTCATTGAACTACAAATATGTGTACTATTATGCATGTTCTGGGGGAGGTGATAGTCATCCATTATGTGTACTATTAAGTATTTATTATATCCAATATTTCTATTTCTTCTGGTGACTAAATTTGTACACGCTGGAAGTGATTCAAATGATAAAGTTGTATGTCGTGATAACAATGGGGACGAAGTACCATGGTATAACCAAAATCGCAATAAACCTTCAAAATCTACTTAAATTTAATCCAAACTTAATTATTTCAGGTTCATAATATACAAATTACCAATTGACAACAAATCTTCGGATCCACTCCTCCACAATGCAACGAAATATGTGTATATCCTTCCGGGACAATCTCACTGGCAAAATCCTGACCACGGAATTGACCATGTGGACTCACTGTTTGGTCTCACAGTTAGCCCAATTTTTAGAAATGTAAGTAGCAAATCAGTAATAATGATTTCTGCAAATAATTGAGCCTACTCTCATATCCTGTAGCCTGACAAAATCGGATACATTATGTACAGTAGTATGCCACCAAATACTATAATACCCAACAACACATGGGCCAAGATTGGTCAGGGTCACGCGAATGGCATGGTTATTTCCGATAGAACAAAAGCCTATGGTAATGGTGTGTGGATGACATTTTCTCTGCCATTATTCCCAAAACCAATATTAACAAATATGAGCCTAGGAGCTTTTTTGAATGTATCATTTGCAAATGACCACGGTTACAGTCAAATTACAGTAAATAGAGCAAGGAATGATTATGAAAATGCACAGATGCTTTTGTGCATAACACTACATTCACCATCTAAAAGAATAATTGAAACTATTGGAAATTGGGTATTACGGGAGCACGGATATATATTTGACTGGAACAATGCATTTCCTATGCCAGAATACTCAGCATGGAATCAAATTTTGGAAATTCAGGATACCAACATAACAAATCTTACTGAAATAGGATGCACAAATGAATTTGAATCTCATCTATTAGAATCTAATCCAAAAATTGTTGTATTCGTTAAAAAACCTGAATGCAAATTTGGTAAGGCTTCAATTTGGAAATGGTTTACGATAATGTTTAATGGTGTTTTCTCTGCAGAAATATTTGCTGATGGTTTATCTCACCTACTTCATACAAATTTCCTTGTCCAATCATGGACCCTAAATGAGGGTTATATGGAACCGAATTGCAATTCAAAATACAAAGTTATGAACGTTATGAGTAAAGTTATAAATAAGAAGTATGAAATTGGTCCAGAAGATCATTCTAAATGGGGTGTTGGGACATCAAGAATTCATCCAGTTGTTTGTATATCTGATTTAAATAGAAGAGTAAGCTCTGAACCTAAATTAGCAGTGCATACTATAGCTAAATTAACTTAAAAATTACAGCTCCCAAATATGGGTTACGGTGGACTAACTATCTGCATTTTTGATCCACAACTTCAGAAAGCATTCTTAAACATTATTCAATCAATTGAAGATTGTTAAGTACCTGCACGAAGGGGCCGGAACTTAGGTTCTCCAAACCTTTCCCAAAGTCATAGAATGATACAAGTAAAACCCAAGACTCCACTGATAGTCAAGTAAATAATTTTTGAGGTTTGTTCGAAGTTCCTTACTTTGAAATGACATTTTCATTTTCTCCAACTAATTCTAATTAAACAATGAATCAAACAAACATACAAATTACCAATTGAGCCCAATGTCAATGTCAAGTCATGTTCCAATAATTTTATTTTCACGATTAGGCTTGAAAAAAATCATAGTTTGAATTTTCATTCGAATAAATTCCCCACAAAAAAAAACAATATAAATAATTGTTAATCATCACATCAAAAATACGTTTACAATAATTAATTAATTAATAATAATAATAATAATAGACACCATTACATTACAATTTAATACATGAGAAATAAAAAGTCCTTTGATTTTCATTTTCAGTACTATTCTTCAGTTCTGACTAAATGATGACAAAACCACAATTCCAAAATAACGTAAATTAATCTAACGTAGTACTAATAATAAATGGCGCTGGCGAATCGATCGATCACATTCTAAAAATGGCAGGGTCGAGAAAAAAATAATTTATACTTATAAACTACTCTATTTTCTACACTACAAAACTATAATATGAAAGGAAACCAATTAATATAGCAGTGCCCAAAATTTGTAGGTACAACTAAAGGAAGACAAATTAATTTTTTGTCTGACTTGATTTAATTTGCGAACAGTGCAAGGTAGTAGAGGAGAGAGTAGTTATAAGGTAGAAGAGGAACTTCCAAGTTAAATCGCAGTATTGTAAATTCTGTTTGTGATGTCGGAATCTGACCGCTATAATTTTTCACAAATTTTGGCAGTTTCGAAGATATTACGATTGTTCCAACCTATTCCCTAGTTTCTTACAGTATTTTACAGATTTCCGAAGTTCTTCACAAATTTTACTGTACCAGTAAGAATAGAATTCTAGCCTATCATTATCGTATATTGTTTTGTTTAAGATTTTATTTTATACCATTTCATTTTAATTGCGAATTTGCACGAATATATTCTGCGATGCGAAACGGACAAGTTTCTTAACATTGTCCTTTAAATTTTTTTAACGAGGTGGTTTTTAGAATGGGATTGCTTCATAAGGATGATCATCACATTCACCATGAGCAAGACGATGCATTGCCATTTCACAAATTCCATGGTAGTGAACAAATGCTGCAAGGATCACAAGGACATGGAATAATTGATGACTATGGAACTAGAAAACCCAACCAAAAAACAAGAGAAAGATATTAATCATTCATTCATTCAATTGTCATTGTCACTCTATGCATATATTCCATGTGAATGAAGACTTACCCAAATATCACATTTTCCAGGAAACCATCGCTCAGGAATACGTGAGGCATAAACAAGGGCTCCAAGAATATAAAGTGATCCCATAAGAATGAGCCATCCAAGTGAAGCACGGGAAATTGCATGAATCCATCCTTTGGCCAAAGCATAATGAACGGCAGGTACAACTCCGCTTAATCCAAAACCAGCAAATAATCCTGAAATAAAATAATCAAAACTTTTTTGCTACAAAAATCTAGTCCGCTTTGTGGTTACTGTTATCAGAAAAATAAAAATGTCTATCTCTTCCGCATAAAATGACCTAAAAGGAATTGAATGGTCTGTTCTTCACTTCATTGAACTACAAATATGTGTATTACTATTACGTATTTATTAAATCCAGTATTTCTACTTCTTCTGGTAACTGAATACGTACTTACTGCAAGTGATTCAAATGATAAAGTTGTATGTCGTGATAATAATGGGGGCGAAGTACCCTGGTATATCTATATCACACTAAGCCTTCTTAAAATCTATTCAAACTTAATCCTCACTTGACTGCTTCAGGTTTCTAATATACAAATTACCAATTGACAACAAATCCTCAAATTCGCTTCTCCACAATGCAACAAAATATGCGTATCTCCTTCCGGGACAATCTCACTGGCAAAATCCTGACCATGGAGTTGACCACGTGAACTCACTATTTGGGCTCACAGTTAGCCCAATTTTTCGAAATGTAAGTAAATAATCAGTGATCAGTAAATCATGATTTTTGCAAATAATCAAGGATACTCTCATATCTTGCAGCCTGACAAAGTTGGATATGTTATGTACAATAGTATGCCACCAACTACTATAATACATAAGCGTACTTGGGCCAGGATTGGTCATGCAAACGGCATGGTTATCACCGATACATCAAAATCCTATGGTAATGGTGTCTGGATGACATTTTCTCTGCCACTATTCCCAGAACCAATATTACCAAATATGACCATAGAAGCCTTTATGAATGCATCATTTGCAAATGATCACAGATACAGTCAAACTAGCAAAAAGCGACCAAGGAATGATTATGAAAATTCACAGATGCTTTTATGCATAACACTACAATTACCGTCTAAAACAATAATTGAAAGTATTGGAAATTGGGTATTACGAGTGCACGGATATATTTTCGACTGGAAAAATGCATTTTCTAATACAGAATACTCTGCATGGAATCAAATTTTGGAAATTCAGGATACAAACATAACAAATCTTACTAAAATTGAGTGTACAAATCAATTTGAATCTCACCTATTACAATCTAATCCGACAATTGTTGTATTCGTTAAAAAACCTGAATGCAAATATGGTAAGGCTTTAATTTGGAAATGGTTTACGATAATGATTGGTGTTTTCTCTGCAGAAATATTTGCTGATGGTTTATCTCACCTACTTCATACAAATTTCCTTGTCCAATCATGGACCCTTCATGATGGTCATATGGAACCGAATTGCAATTCAAAATACAAAGTTATGAACGTTATAAGTAAAGTTATGAACAAGCAGTATGAAATTGGTTCAGAAGATCATTCTAAATGGGGTGTTGGGACGTCAAAAATTCGTCCAGTTGTTTGTATATCTGACTTAAATAGAAGAGTAAACTCTGACCCTAAATTATCATTGCATACTATAAATAAATTAACTCATAAATTACAGGTCCCAAATATGGATTACGGTGGCCTAACTATCTGCATTTTTGATCCACAACTTCAGAAAGCATTCTTAAACATTATTGAATCAATTGAAGATTGTTAAGTACCTGCACGAAGGGGCCGGAACTTAGGCTCTCCAAACCTTTCCCAAAGTGACACAATAATACATGTAAATCCCAACACTCCACTGATAGTCAAGTAAATAATTTTTGAGGTTTGTTCACAGTAGAAACCATAATATAGCCAGGGGAAAAAACTTCCCATAATGAGCAGAGCGATTCCACAGTAATCCAATCTATAAGAAACAAAAATTTACAAATTAGCTCATATACTTGATCTTCCTTTGTTAATAAAAGTGTACTGCAAAATCTTTTTCAAAAATTCCAACAATATTTGAGAAGTTAATCGCAAACAGATTTTACAATACCCCGTTCAATTTTTACATTAAAACTTACTTGCTAAATAATTTTCCAACAAATTCCGAATGACAATGAAGCGTATGAAAGGCAAATGATAAGCCTAAGCATGCAATTGCCCCAAGAAAAAATGCAGCAAAAACTACTTTTTCTTGGAGCTGAACTTCATACATTGGCCGAGTCCATACATATACAGCTAATCCTAAAAATGCTACACATCCAAGTAAGTGAGTCCAAATATTCCCTGTTTCAGTATGAATTCGAAAAATTGACTTAAAACATTCATAAACTGAAGGTAATGGGGGACGATGGCCCCGGTGAAGAAAATCATTATCTTGTAACCAATCTGGTAAATTCTGTAAGACAAAAATAAATGTATCAAATATCGAATCACAGATTCAAAATACAAAGCATTGCATTCCTTACTTTGAAATGACATCCATTCCAACCAGCAGCCCATACTTTACGTGCAAATTCTTCAGCTTGCTCAGCAGCATGACTTAATTGAGGCAAGCAAAAATCAAATTCTTCTCCATCAATTTCTTCGTGATTTAAGAGCTCTGGGTCAACCTGTAGAAAAACAAAGATTGAAATATGGTTAGTAAATCTACAAAATCTAATCAAATTACAGAAGATTTTTTGGAATGCTCTGAATCTGAGCCATCACCGCTGCCACGCATGTCGTTCTTATTAACTTTTGCTGAATCAACTTGTGATTCTAACATTTTTAATTATATTTTTTAAACTATGGTTTTCTTTCGCTTTAATTACGAAATTACGTAAAGTTTAAATTGAAAATCGCAGTTTACTTGTTTTGATCTGTTTTTCTCAGTTGTCAAAACTCGAAAATTAATCTTGCTATGACAACGGCAACAATTTTGAAACTTACATTGAAATCGTCATCATCATCATCACTTGGGGATTCCTTTGGCGTTGCCGGCAACGTAAGTCCACCACCTTCCTCATCTGATTCACTTAGTTCATCAAAAATAGCAGGTAATGATGTAATTTCTTCTAACTTTCGTACTAGGTTAATCTCAGAGAATT